>JAASAO010000369.1:0-59853 GCA_017311375.1 Mytilus coruscus
TACTATGTATCCGGACACTGTACAATTATCGTAAGAATATTCTGCGGAAAATAGAATAGTAAATCCAATGCAAACAAGTTGAGTAACAATGAAATATCCATGCATGTATAAATGTATAAAGTAAAATTTTAGAAAGAGACAGGTAAAAACGGGGAACGAAGCAACGTCTACAATGATGTTGATATCCCATGATATAAGAATATTGTTCCGATGCGTTGGATAACCTTTCTATCCGCCTTCTAATAAAAAAAAAACTCTCATTTCCTTTATGATAGCTCTATTTTATTGTATAGCCATTGTTTTATGTATATAAGAATATATCAAAATAAAAGAAAAGAATTTTGTATAATATCTAGTAGAGTCTAGCGAGTAAAGAAATCATTGCTATCTGGGGAAAAACAATGCGAATGTTGTTTACATATTTTAGTTAAAGCTCAAGTATGATATGAAAACTCTTAAACACGATAATCTGTCATAAGCAGACAGGTCTGGTCAATAGCAGAATTGTCCAAAGGTTTGGTCAGAAGCAGACCTGTCCACAGGTCTGGTCAGGAGCAGACCTGTCCACAGGTCTGGTCTGGGGCAGACCTATCCCCAGGACTGGTCAAAAGCAGACTTGTCCACAGGTCTGGTCTGGGGCAGACCTGTCCTCAGGACTGGTTAAAAGCAGACTTGTCCACAGGTCTGGTCTGGAGCAGACCTGTCGATAGGTCTGCAGCAGTCCCAAAAAGCAGACCGTAGGTCTGGTCCACCAACGACGAAGTTAACTTGCTTGTCTGCTTAAAATACTCAAGTTAACTTAGAAAGCAGTCAACAAGTCTGCTCCAAGTTAACTTTTGTCAAGGTTAGGACCGCACCCATCTGTATAATGAATTGTAATATTTCAATTTACTTTTATCAGATATTCTCCCTGAATACATAATACCTACTATATCAGGGATACCTAGTGCAATGTTGTACACTAAGTAAATTGTTAACAGCAATAGTGTGCAATAAAAATATATCAGTAAACAAAATTAAAATGCATATAACCAGATATCCTGATATATAACATAGTTATATCACTACAACTCATTGCTATGCTGGTTCACTTCAAACTTCTAAGTTTAGCCATTTAGTCCGCGTCATTTGTCAATTTATTGTACAACCATACTATATTTTCTATTATTAAGAGCTCATGCGATTCACTTTTTGTTTGTTTTTACCTTGTCTCTTCCTAATCGATTTATGAGAGATGTGAAAATCGGTGAACTATTGTCGGCATATTTGCTCACTTAACAGTTACATATATTGGGATAATTAAATACATCGACATGTGTAATGTTCTTGATCTATGTCTTAACTTGTTAAACACCGGTATTACCTGTTACATACACCTATTTATATCTGACAAGTGTATCACATGATATGTTGTAAATATATTTTCGTCGTATATCAATTTACTGTATTATTCCTTTAACAGGTACACATAATGGAGTAGTTAAATTGATCAACACATCCAATTTAAATGACCCAAGTAAATAAACTGTTTAACAACTATTTATATCTGACTGTTGTATAGTAACTATTCTAAGTCATAAAGGTAACAAAGAAATAGTTGGAGTCGTTCAAATTTTGATTAAATAGGACAATCTTTAATGTAACGAAGAAACAGTTGAAGTCGTTCAAATTTCGAAAAAAAGAACATTTTAAGTCGATTTTATAAAGCGTCGTATAAGTTCACAGCAAGCAAAATGCTTTGGTAACCAAATATGAAAACATATAGCAAAAGATAAGCAAACAAGTATACATTGGGGCAACGACCAAAATTCCTATATTTTACACAGTAAATTACAAAATATTCAAAATTACTATGAATCAAAAGAGATGTGGAATAAATGGAACAACGAAATTTCAACAACTAATCAAAATTTAAAACCAGTGCCTTATTTCTCATGTAGCCTGATTCCAAACATATCAATTAACATCTTACTTTTAAAATCATCAAACATTGAATAACCACTACGTGTTGCTTATATATTAAATTATGAGACTGAAGTGAACGTTTCATTTACAACGGTATGATTTGACTACAATTAGACTTTGAAATATAACAAATGACTATCGTCCCTTGAAAAAAAATATGATAATGATAAATGATAGGATAAATTTAAAATTCTACCTTTAATTTACCAAAAATTCATTAATAATCCGGAAAAGTTATTCTATCTCCGTATACGACAGGGATTTAAATGTACCTCGTCATAACAACTTGCAAACAAAACAAATCAAAATGGCTCAGGCTGCTTCTAAAACGTGTGACATTTGTGTTTCTGGACCTGGACATAATTATTGTGAACAATGTGACCAGTTTTTTTGTGATGGATGTAAAATATCACATCTACGTACAAAGATGAGCAAAAACATACATTTCAAAGTGGCCCAAATATCAACCCGGAAGTTAAACAATATTGTAAAGAACATGATGAAAACTTTATATATACTGCATGGAATGTCATACATCGATATGTAAAATATGTGTGATTAAAAACACAAATCACATGATTTTGCTGAAATCAAAGAATCAACTGAAGGAATCAAAGCTGAGGTCAAAAAGGACATTGAAACTAAGATCAAAAACATTCAGTCAAATATAGCAGAGGTTGATCAAGGTTCACATACATATCAAGCTGATGTTAAAGAAGTTATCCAGGCTATAAAAGAAGAAGGCAGAAAATTAAAAGAAATGATTGATAAGAAAGTTGAAGCTCTTATTAATACGGTGAGACAGAAAGACGCAAAGAATGTTCAAAATTTACAGTCTGTTGGCAATGAGTTAAAAACAGCTTTGGATAAAGCAAAAGAGCAGCAGAAGTTCTATCAAGACACACAGAAAATAAAAGATACCACGAAATTATTACAAAAACTAAAACAAATAAAGTCACAAATCGAGCAAAAAGAAGAAATACAGATTCCTGTTATGCCATCAGTCAAATATGCTCAACAGAAAGCAACAGAGAGCGAAATAGAGAAACTGTTTGGGGAATTAACATTTGGGTAAGTTAGTTCTTCGTTTTTGATTTCTATTAAGTGTTTTGAAAAATGTTGTTAGTCTTTTTCCGTTTTTTTTTTTTTTTTTGCCATAGTGTTGTCAGTTGTTCTTCGACTATAAAGGGTTGAATAAGAATGGCACCTTCGCATCTTTTTTTCAATTATTTTCTATATTTGTATATCAGATTATCAAGTCTCCAGATAAAATAGAATTTGTGATATGGAAATGCATACCCTAATTCTCAATATTGAAGTGTTAATTAACACTATCATCATTATCTATAGTTGTATAATTAGCTCTTTTAAACATTGACTGTATAGAACCAACGGTATATGTTAACAGTACAAATTGGAATTCTGAATTATACTAATTAAATCCAGTACAAATCAGAATTCCAATATCTATTTACAGAAATCAGATATCCAGATTTGTATTTGAATGATTATGGATTGTTCTAAATTTCTGATTGCATCCAGGATGTTACTAAAACAAAAAAAACAAAACAAAAAAAAAATAAACAACATTAACATAAATGAATTGATTATTATCTGAGAGATTTTAAAGCCAAACATTTGTTGAAGTTGGTTAAGATTTTCCTTATAATTACTGAAAATTTACCAAAACTGAAGAGTTTTACCATGTATACATAGGTTCTATAATTTGATCAAATCTTTTGAAATACGTGTACACTAAAGTGTTGTTAAAACATAAAAAAAACTCATATGAACTAGTGTTACTGAATTTCAGAAAAGATTTAATGACTTTTAGAAAAAAGGCTCTGCTGTGAAATAAATTAAGAAGAAATTTGCCCTTCCTCTTGTTTGAATTTTTAAGTCAGTTGTGTTGTATGTCTTTGATGTATATTCACACAGTTTTGTCAATAATGGAACTATAAACAACAAGTGGGAGGTTAAACTAGCTATAAAACAAAGATTAACTCACCATTACACAGAGTTTTGTCAATAATGGAACTATAAACAACAAGTGGGAGGTTAAACTAGCTATAAAACAAAGATTAACTCACGATTACTTCCGAAAACGCCTGTGTCAAGACAGGAATATGACAGTTGTTTTTCACTCGTTCCGTAGGTTAATTCCGTTTGATTTTGTCATTTTTTTTGGACTCCCCCTTCAATAATATACATTGGAGTTCGGTATTGTTGTTATACTTTTTTCTCATCTCTTTAAATCAGACATGTCTGATAATCTTATTTTATTTCATACTAGTAATAAAGAAAACAAAATATCTCTTTAATTTTAGTAACCATGTAGTACAATCCAGGATCCGCCTAGTACACATCTGGATATCCCATTTTCTACCAGTAGATATTGGATTTTAATTAGTAAAAATCAGAAACCCAATTTCTACTGGAAGATATTTGAATTCCGATTTGTACTAGGAAGTTTCTCAATCCTATTGATTTCCGACTACCTATTCACAACTGCGTAGTATTGTATTCTATTATAATTTCAATTAAATCAATGAACTTTCTAGCAGGAATTTAACGTTAGACTTGGGGATTCACGCCAAGAAGACAGCAACCAAATAAAACCAAAGGGTTTTCGATAATAGACATGTTTGCACCTATAGTTTAATAATAAAGTGTTAGTACAAGCTTAATATTACAAATACTACCAACATACTTCAATATCCGCTATAAGAAAACATAACTCGCCAGGGCATACCTAAAGACAACCACTGAGAATGTTCACGCTATTTCAAATTACTGTGTTTTTTATAATGCCCCGTTTGTGCCTGGATTACCGAAAAAAAAACAGCAAAAGCAATGCAGTACTTTTAAAGACAAATTTGGAAACTTTTTTGCTTTGTTTCGGGTTATCTGAAAATAGCTTATTCATTCGGCATATTAAAAAAATCAAGTAATACAGTGTTTTATTTCATTTTACGATAAGTTACAATTTTGACGCACATATAAGATAAGAATGATCATTAATGACAAATTGATTTATTTTTCAGAGAAAGTGTCAGTAGAGAAATAAATCCGAAACCTCAGAAGAACGTCAGGTTTGTATTTATGAAAGACATTAAACGTATTTGTTGATATTGTTCTCATTGCTATTTTCCAAAATTTAAATTTGGAAAAGTTTTTTTTTTTTTTTTCTTTTAATTTTTTTTTTAAATTTTTTTTTAAATTTTAAAAATTTTAATTAAAATTAAAATTTTTTTTCAAAGTTTTTTAAAATTTTAAACCTTTTAAATTTTTTAAAAAATTTTAAATTTATTTATTTAATTTCTTTTTTTAAAAAATTTTAAAATTAATTTAAAAAAAATCTTTTTTATTTTTTAAAAAATTTTTTTTGTAAATTTAAAAAATTTCCCCCTTTTTTTTAAAATTTTTCCCTGGTTTCCCCAATTTTTTAAAACCCTAAATTTAACCTTTTAAAATCCCGGGCCAAAAAAAAAAAGTTTTTTTAAAATTTTTTTTAAAAAAACATTTACCTTTTTGGTTTTAAAATTTTTAAAACCCAAAAACCCCATTTTTCCCCAATTCCCCAAAAAAAATTTTAAAAAATAAATTTTGAAAAGTTTCCCAAACACCAAAATTTTAATTTACTTTTTGGGGTTTACCTTTGAAAAACTTTTGGGCCCCGGTTTTTCTTTTCCCAAAAAATTATTCTTTTAAAATTTTTAAAAGGGAAAAAAATTTTGAAAAATTTTATTTTTAAAATTAAAATGTAAAATTTACATTTAATTTTTTAAAGGGGGGTTTTTTTTTTTTTTTTATTTCAAAGCCCTTTTTTAAAGTTTTTTTTATTTGTTAAAATTTTTTTTAAATTTAAAATTTTTTAAATTTTCTTTTTTTAAATTTTAATTGTTATTTTAAAACCCCTTTTTTCCTAAATAAATTTTAAACCCTTTTTTTTTAAAATTTTTTTTTTTTTGACCCTTTTTGCGGGTTTTTTTTTTTTTTTTTTCTTTAAACCAAATTTAAATTTAATTTTTTTTTTTCTTTAAATTTTTTTTTTTACCCCTTTTTTTGCCATGGGTTTTTAAAAAAGAAAAATTTATTCTTTTTTTCATTTTTTAAAATTTAAAAAATTTAAAAAATTTTTTTTAACCCAAAAAATTTTTTTAAAATTTTTTTAAAAAAAATTTAAGTTTTTTTTTAATGTTTTTTCTAAAAATTTTGGGAAAATAAAAAAATTGGGGAAATTTTTTTCCGTTTTAAATTACAATTTTTAATTTTTATAATTTAAATATTTAAAAATTTTTTAAAAATGGAAAAAAAAAAAAATTTTGTTTTTTAAGAAAGGTTTTTTTTTTTAAAATAAAATTCAAAAAAAAAAGAAAAAAACTTTTAAAAAAATTTTTTTTAAAATGATTTTTTGCTTAATTTATAAATTAATAAAATTAGAAAAAATTTTTTAAACTAATTTTTTGAAAAATTTTAAAATGAAAAAATTTAAATTCCGGGGTTTTTAAAAAAATAAAAAATAAAAATAAAAAAAAAACCAATTTGCCTTTTTTTTTCCCTAAATTTAAAATAAGAAATGGCAAGACAAACTTAAGATTAATTTTCAAATAAAGATATCATTAAAATTCCGTTTGCTACTTGTTATCTTCCGAAATTATGTATCTTTAATATTTTGTTTTAAATTTTTCAAATTGGTGGGACAAAAATTCCTTTTGACAATTAATGAGAAAAATTATACATTTTTTGAATTTTAATTAAATGTTAATTCTATTAATGCTTCTGTAAATTCTTTCTAAATCCAAACTTACATAATGGCTACAGATTCTTAATAATTAATCCGGCGTCACATAATTAATTGTATTATTTCCTATAAAAATTATTAAAAAATGTTTAGTTTAATTAATAACAAATCATAACTTTCCCATAAATTTCTTTTAAATTTTTAATATTTCATACCCAAAATATGTTTAATTACAAATTCAAACAACAGGAATTGAATGAATAAAAATGAAAAGTTAACTATGTAGAAAATGATGGATTAAACCCGGTTTTAAAGCTAGCTAGATCTTTCACTTGTATGACAGTCGAATGCAATTCCTTATATTGACAACAATATGTAAGCAATCAAACATACGTAATAGGTGAAAAAAAATCAACAATTGAGGTACAGCAGTCAACATTGTGTGTTTAATCTAAAACACTATAAAAGCACACAATTATGTGAACAGAGAAAACAAAATGGCATAGCACATAAGCAAAATGAAAGACAAGAATCAAACCACATTCCCTTATTTTATATGATGGTTGACGGTTGCTTCTCTAACTTTGGCGATACATCTCGTCTCACTACAATGATTTTTAACCTGATTTTTCTACACATGCATTAAACTTTGAAATGTGTGCATTAAAACATGTTTTCTGTAGACTCAAAGGATAGTAAAGTGTGTTTCTTGTTCCATTATTTGTTATTGATTACAAAGTTGATTTTGATGTTTTCACATGGGCTACTAGTATATTTTTTATTCTAAATTTGATGTGAGTTTGAAAACTTGTATAATAACATAATTTGGTACTAAGTTTACTGCCCTACTAGAGCATTTTGACAATAAATGTCTCTTCATTGATGTTCGCGGCCAACATATTCTAAAAACATAAAAATATTCAAAATTAAAGAGCTGATAAAACCAAAACGTACAAAACGTATAGCCAAAACCGGGCAAGGACCAAAGCTTTCCATGAAGAGATATTTATTCATTTTCCGAGGAGAAGAATGGAATATCCTAATGTTTTGTAGTTTAAAACATTTACATGGAACTTGTTATGGACACAACAAATGGTACAATTACACCGCTTAGCATAATTGCAATAGACCATAATTATATAAAAAGGAAATATGTTTGTTTATTATATTGTCTTATATTCCTTTGTATGTGTATTGATTTAAACAAATGTTAACTTTAATTGATCTAAATTTCAGGACAGACATGATTTCTGAGTAAGTACCCATATTCATATAATTTAAAGAAATAAATTTACTGAATAAATCTTCTTATTGCATGGATACTGATGTGTAATATATTCACTTGGACACGATAACATTATTAACAACGGTACATAATATTATATTTGAGTATCTGACATAAACATAAAAGTTTTTATGTCAAAAAATGGATTAATGCAGTTGAGGACTATGTCAGAAAATGGGTAAAACGCAGCCAGGTGAGCCAAAACTGAACACTTTAATTATCTGTATAGATTAAGTTTACAATGTACAATGAGGTTACGGGTTTATGACCCTTTTAGGAAACCCAAGGTTGTGGTTGCTTGATCATTCCTTACCGACAGATATGTTGTTGTTGCAGCAGACAAATCATCCAACAATATTGCTTTATATGCAAAGCCATTATTAAGAAGTTGGATATCACACCAACATTGAGAATCGCACATATTCATGTACCTCTACATCGTTCACGAAAGAAGAGAGTTAGAAATATCACAAATCCGTTCTTCTCTTCTTTGGTATTAACATTAAAAGGATGACGAAAATCTTCCAACTTTACACTGGATACGTAAACTTCACAAAAATCCTTATAAAAAAATTATTTTCAAAAAAAACGAACTCTAAGGTAAATCAAGAAAAAAAGGGGAAGTTCATAAAAACTGAAAACTCCAAAGAACGATTTATAGTCGGTTCGTCAAGATGTTCAAGTAAACATATTTCTAAAGTTCTTACCACCATTCTTTCCACAATAAAAGATGGCCTTTAGAAATATTGTAATGAGGTATATTCAATCAGCGGTGTCAATCAGATGTGGATTCTTAGGATCGACTACACAATCTACAATCACAATTTTGCAGTAATATTAAAACATCTGATTGTTGTACGCTTGACACTACTATTTCTCATGCTTAATAAAATATCAAATACCTCATATCATTAAAGAGAGTTTTTTCTACAAAAATTGGAAATGTAAAAAAAAATTCTTTGCTATTCATCATGAAAGATCTCACTTTGGGAAGAACTACAGTGATTCCACAGGAAATACACTGAAGATGAAATTATCAAAATGCTAGACGTTTTTAAACTTCAACATATTTGTTGATTTGGTGGAATGATATGCCAGCAGACAGTCGGTATTCCAATGGGCACTTACTGTGCATCATTTCTGGCCGACTGTGAGACGGTTTTGTACCGATATGAAGAAGAGTTCATACAGAACCGTCTCAAAGAAAAAAGAAAAATCATCTTGCAAAGTTTCCAATTCACTTTCAGATATATTGATGATGTTCTTTCACCAATAACCCACATTTCAGAAAGTGCTTACATCTCATATATCCCAGTGAACTCGAAGTTGAAGATACTACCAAAAGTAGAACGTGTGCTCCTTATCTTAATCTTTTCCTCGATATTGACACAGATATACGACTTCAAACTAGAATCTATGACAACGTGATGATTTCAACTTTCCAATTGTCGACGTCCTATTTCTCAACAGTAATATACCCTCTGCTCCATCGTATGGCGTTTACATATCTCAGTTGATATGATACGCTCATGCATGTTCACACAATACGAACTTCATTGACAGGGATGTGCTCATTACACCATCACTGATCCAACAGAGTAATGAGGCAGAACGAATTACGGTCACCATCACGAACCGGTTGAGAATGACGATGTGTCGGTGTCACAACTTTTTGTTTTGTGGACTTAGATGTCTAGATATCCGTATAGTTTGATCTGTAACTTAGTAGCGACAGGTTTTTGTGGACTTAGATGTCTAGATATCCGTATAGTCTGATCTGTAACTTAGTAGTGACAGGTTTTGTGGACTTAGATGTCTAGATATCCGTTTAGTCTGATCGGTTGACAATGACGTTGTGTCGGTGTCGGTAGCGACAGGTTTTGTGGACTTAGATGTCTAGATATCCGTATAGTCTGATCTGTAACTTAGTAGCGACAGGTTTTGTGGACTTAGATGTCTAGATATCCGTATAGTCTGATCTGTAACTTAGTAACGACAGGTTTTGTGGACTTAGATGTCTAGATATCCGTATAGTCTGATCTGTAACATAGTAACGACAGGTTTTTGTGGACTTGGATGTCTAGATATCCGTGTAGTCTGATCTGTAACTTTACCGGTTGTGTCCTATTCCCCATTGTCACATTTTTACTGAGCATGAATTCGCATGGCGGGTGAAGCATGCAAAGCAGGAGAAACTAATCCTGTCTACCAAACCGGTCTTGCTGTTTTGGGAGTTCATACTGTTCCCTTGGTTTCTGTTTGTTACCTTGATTTGTCCCTTCCTAATCGATTTACGAGATTTGAACATCAGTAAACTACTGTCGCCTTAATTTATCACAGCTCACCCGGACACAACAACTCCGAATGAAATACGTTTCTCTATGATCACCTTAAAAGATGTCATGGAAACGACCTTTGTGCAGTCTTTAGATTCCTCTTTGTACTACACAAATAGACAAGGCCCTGTTCTGTTCAATTTTCAGGTATATTTAATTTCAACGACATTTTGCAGCATAGTTTTAAATGTTATCGTAAAAACTGTAAACTTGTGATCAACTCATTACTAATACCTATCATCAAAGTAACGTGACCACCAAATATTACAATACACGTAGTCATGAGGATCTGTATTAAACTGCTTCTAATACTGTGTACGATATTACCTGTACTCTTTGTGGACTGATCGATGATCATGACAAAAGACTTAACGAAAGAATGATTGATCACCAGTCTAAAGTTAATGATCCTGAGAACAATAAATTTCTCTATAAACACTTTCACCAGCCTCACTATTCCCATTGTTTTTATAAAAGTCAAGATTTAGAGAAAATCTGTCATTCAAAAAATTATTCCATATTGAGTTTTGGGAACAGCTATCACTTATGGCTGTAACTACAGAAATTGATGGTGTAGGTATTTTGTCTAGTCCCAGGAAGAGTCATATCAACAAATTGAAAATATTTAACACCTCTGTTCGATGATATATGAACACATTCACTACCTAGTGTTCACATCGTTTCTATAGATAGTTTGTTATCCTCTGTTAATAAACCATTAGGAATTCTCCATATTTGAACTTATTTTTTTCCGTACCTTTATCTTAGCTCAATTCAGTATTCCATGAGGCCCAATACACTTCCGTGATTTATACGAATTATTCAAAGTATATATTGGTTGGAAAAATTATTGATAGTAATAACCATAGGCTGTTCAAAACAGCAATAACTACTTTCAAACATGATCATGATGATGAAAACAGTAGTAATTAGTAGTTTTAATATGAAATTGTTGATAAGGGTTTGGATGCCATCAATATATACCATCAATATTAGCAATATTTTCCACCACAAATCTGTGCAGAAAACAACACCTGATTACTTCACAGATCAAACAACACCTGTCATTTCATATATGTAAAACAAAATATTGCTTCCACTATATTTAACCAAAAGAGGGCGATAGAGTCCTTTGCCCCAGGTTTGTAAGATCGAACCTTCTGATTGCATTTGTGCATTATTGCCAATCAAATATAATCCCGCTGGTAATGTTATTACTAGAGGCTTTTGATTGTAAAGAGTGAACAAGTTAGATCGTCGCTAGACAAAGGATCAAGAATTCCAAAGCCCATTATCTGGAAGTACAACTTCATGTTAATAATGGATGCAGTTAATGACTACGCAGACAATGGGTAAAATGCAAGTCAGATAAGCCGAAACTTGATACTTTATCTGAAAAGATCAATGCTTTTAGTTCATACACTCAGAAGCGCATTCAAAATTTATGATGTATAATGATTTTGAAAAGAAGATGCTTAACCAAATAAATTCCGTTTACTATATTTCAATAGTGGCCAGTCGCTGCTATATATCTGTACTAACACTACATCATGTAATGCTAAACATTCACTGAAAAGCATAGTATACAGTCCAAGCGGAACTGAAAACGTATGTCAGCATGAAATAAAAACTTAACAGAAAGTTCCTAATTTTAATATTTTAACATTTTGTTGATCTTGAAACACGGAAGACGTTTTTCAGAGTAAGATTGTCAAAAGCGAGACAAAGTATAGCCATTGCGGTAATAGTGGAGTGACATTAACCATAAAATTAAATTTTAATGCACCCACCTTACAAACAGCTTGGTTATATATCATTCAAAATTCATCATCTGTACATTCCGTTTTTGCCCAGTGGTAAACAAATCGTACGGTGCAATTCCCGTCAAATCATCATCAAAGGTCAAGGACGGACAGTTTCACATTTTTTCAAAATACCAACATTATTGCATATTTTGCTTCTCTATAATAATAATGTATGCAAATAAGGAAGAGAAGAGATTAACCGTCGCTTATCAAGCAAATATTTAGATTTCTGAAGCGTGTTTTAATAGACAGCACCTTTTTCCAGACATTTATTCAAATTTTAGCTATAAGTAAATAAAACGCCATTTTCTGGTTTTGTATGATAAAATTTTCCAACATATCAAATGAACCTCATAGAACAGGATACAATAATTCCAAATCAAATGAAAATAAAAGATTAGTTGCGCTATATTTACAAAAATTGCAATTCTTTAAAAGTCCCCACCAATGTAATAAATTCTATAAAAGCAAAATATATCTTGGGGTATCGATATTTCTATGTCCAAAATCAAATAAATGTCTAATGTTTAGGTCGAGGAAGTTTTGTTTTGTCCGGCTTTGACCTTTGATCATGATGTGACGGAAATTACACCGTTCAATTTTTTACGACTAGGCAAAACGGAATGTACAGATGATGAGTTTTTCGAATGATATATAATACAGCCGTGTGTTAGGTGGCTGCATGTAAGTCCTAAACTTAGAGGCTTTTTGAAAAAATGTCACTCTCTTATAACTGATTTGTTAAAAAAAAATCAATGGTCTAAGTTAATCCGGATTAATTTGCTGGTTGGAACATCAATTCCGTCTTCCAACGTCATATATTCGTTGACATGAAATCCTCATTGTATTACACTCTGATCAGAGACTAGTTGTAGATGATTTTGCGCTCTGGAAATTGTATTTGTAGATCAGTATGAAATGAAATTATTAGGTACTAATATTCTTCGTTTTGTGTATTTCTTTTTAATTTACCCGCGAAGCATTATCCACTACTGAAATGGGCAATGTGGTCTATAAATGACAAAAAAATCGTTGAAAGTATACTTTAACATGAAGTCATGGCATTTTTATTTTTCATACTTGTAATGTTCTGAAGGTAAATAAATTCCTGAAGTAAATTCGTGCTACCTTAATATGGCCCAACATTACGGATTTCCGACCCGTACGTGTACATTTAGATGGCCTAACCTAAATTAACATAAAACGAAAACGAGGCAGGTGTCCTGATGTTAAATAATACATTTATGGTTAACATGATCACTTTGATTCAATTTCCGTATAATCAACGTCTCATTATTTTTATTTGTCTGTATCGGCTAATGACATTGACACATGTTAGTTTTTATAATATACAGGAAAGTTTTATTTTAAGACGATATTAACACATAGAGGAGTACTGTAGAGTCAAAACCAATTCCATTATGATTAAGAGGATGAAATACTGAAATTAATGACTTAAAACTTACTTTGTTTCAACTGTTAAAATTACTGTAACAGTTGTGAAAATAATAGACTACGTTAATATTTCGGAACTTATTTTAGCAAATATTTAACCTCGAATATGTGAGACATAATAGAGATACTTTAATGATAAGTTGAAATCATCCCTTCGTAAGTTTTAAGGACGCCTTCACGAGTTGGGTGACTGTTATGTTGTGTCATCTGTACTATTATTTGTCTGTTTGTCTTTTTATTTTTGGCCATGGCGTTTTCGATCTATGAGTTTGACTGTCCCTCTGGTATCTTTCGTCTCTCTTTTTATGGAATATCCGTTTCACAGGTGATAGCGGATATGTTCCTAATGTCGTAACAACAATCTCTTCCCCTTTTCGTGAATGTGACCTACCAAATAAGACTTACTACCCGGTTTGTATTAACATAAGCAACACGACGGTTGTCATATGTGGAACAGGATCTGCTTACTCTTCCGGAGCATTTGAGATTACCCCAGTTTATGGTGGGGTTCGTGTTGCTTATTCTTTAGTTTTCTATGTTGTGTTTTGTGTACTATTGTTTGTTGGTCTTTTTATTTTTAGCCATGGCGTTGTCAGTTTATTTTGGACTTTGAGTTTGAATGTCCCTCTGGTATCTTTCGTCTTTCTTTTAATCCTACATGTTCTCAGTCAGGAACCTGGATTGAGGTTGCATTATGCAATGTTATGTTTTCTTCTAATATTATTTTGTTTTTATATATTCTCTGTGAATATTCATACTGTAGTCTATTGAAATTATTCACAACCTTTTCTTATTTGCGCTGGACTATTGTGAGCTTTGCATATAGATACATCGTCTATTTAGGAGGAATACATGTCGGGATCTAGATGCCTGTTGGTTTTTGTGTCGTTTGATTGCAGTTCAAATACACTCACCCATAACATCCCTATTGGAAATTTTTGTTGTACTTACATATTTGTTAGGCATAATGTTATGTGAACTTTTAAACGCTAAAGACGGATAGGTGAACGACTGAGTACTGCATATTTCTTAAAGTTTTCAAAACCCGGTTATTCGACTTATGCATTAATATTTGGTATGTGTACATATAATATGAATTGTACTTTTATGGCGTTTATACTAGTATGTCTGTATCTTGTTTAATTTTTCTTCATAAATTACAATATATATTCACTTGTAAACGATAATGCAATTGTTATCAACTATGAAAATGTACTATCTAATTATCTGTCATAAACACAAATATATTCATTTCTCTTATAGTGGAAACAATGCCAACAAATCACTCAGACTTGAGAGTAAAAGGAGTCATAGTACCGAACATAGTTCACAAGATATAGTTTATCATTTATTACAAAAGATATAGTCCATTTTACTCATAGTTGATATATGTCTGTGGCAAATAGTTTAGCATATTTATTTAAATTTGTTCCTTGTGTCTTAATATTTCATGATATTGTGCAGTTGGTCTTATTATTTTGTTATTGTTCTTTTTCAGAAAAGCGCCTTTTTGTAAGTATAAGTATCATATTGTTATAAAAGTTAGATAATATCTTAAAAAGACAAATGTCAACAATTCAACATTGAGTTCATAAGTGAGTTCCACCCATGTTAGATGATACATGTTACAGTCTAAAACCTTCACCTGTTTGTGTATAATGGGAAACACTTCCCTGGTGTAAACGAACTGTGGGGCACCAAGATAAGAGAAACAATTGTTATACAACTGCTAAAAGGTTCCACTAGAAACATTGGTTTTCACCTCTTGTAAACAAAGTCTTAAGAGGACACGTTATCATGTTGTTTCTGGAAAAGGTTTCACATTACAACAACCCAATGACCATGGATGACAGTTTGTGAAATGTACTATAGAAATTAGGTTGCTATCTTGATGGACAATTTACCCTCCCCCAGACACTAATTGATGTCTTGGTTGAATACGTGAATGAAAGCAACGACGGTTGCATGACGAAGACAGTGATGGGAATTGTAATACTCGGTATATGAGAATGATTTTAAACCCACATTTTACAATTTTATGGGACTAAAACATTATTAAAAATTCTTACAATCTATAAGAATCAACACTGAAGGGAAAAACTACAAGCTCTTTTACCTTTTGATCTTTAACATTTTCTTCAAGTTAGTTCAAAAGACATGTATAATACAAGTTTAAACCTAGGTACAATAACAGTTGTAATTGCTGCTGATCGAAAATTGGAGATTATATTAAATAAAAATGTTGGAGATTGGGAACAAAACACATGATTGTGTTACTAAGTTTTCAAAAAAACCCCAAGCTCTGTTCGTTGCAATACCGAATTATTAACCGGGTTTTAGGTACTTATACTTTACTTTTAAAATGAACCTTGTACAGTGTAATTTATGAACATTTTGCAAGGAAGAACCAGAAACTATAGATCATTTACTGTGGGGCTGTAATATTGTAGCAGACATCTGACACCATCTGAATGCTTGGATTTATGAAGCAACACATATAAAAATTCCGCTAAATGTGGATATTGTCATTTTGGACTCTATGAAAACTATAAACTAAATTTTATAAAAGAATAAAGTCAATTTACCAGTAAAGTACAGATCAAAGATGCAAGATGAAAAATCTCATATAGAGTGATTTAAAATTATATCAAAGAAAATTTGACTTTAGAAAAGCATATTTCCTAAAAAAAATTGAGTGTAAAAGAACACAACATATATTGGAACTCCTGGGTTAAAGTCACTGATTAGATTTTAATGAGATGAATTATTAATGTATAAATATGCTTGGACTGTAATTACAAGTATCTTTATATTAGTGAAAATGTTATACTTCGTCCATAATTTTCTTTCTGTTATATCGTATCGTATTATTTTTTTTCCTTTCATTTGTTTGATTATGCTTATTTATCTGGATTGCTTAATTATAAGCTATCGTAGATGAATATGTATTAATGCCTGTCAATCCATGAAGAAAAAAAAAAAAAAAAAAAAACACTTTATTAATTTCTAAATTATTTTCAAAATGTGATATTCGAATATCCCCAATATTTCTTCGTGTAGACCGAGGAAACGTGTTGTGTGTAGTTTAATATAAGGCAGTTCGCAGTTTCAAGTGGAATCTTTTAATTATTGATTGTATTGTCGTTGTTATTTCTAAACGGTTTGGAATTTCTAAATTTAATATTGTGTTTGTAATTTGTTAGGATTTCCGCAAAATGCAAAATGTAAAACATATATTTAACTACACAATGATTGGTTTAATTAACAAGACAAATGAGGCCTTGTGGGTTCATGTTATGTCATAGGAAATGGAGAGCGAAAAGGCTGTTCTATTCACTGAGTAAAGTATTATTGGAAAATAATCTGGAGTAGATTTGCCATTTGCCGACATTGCTCGGACATATTTGTTGACATCAACGTGATTTTTCTAAGTAATCTCTCTACAGAGGCATTGCCTCCTTTGTCATAATTAAGAAAACCACTGACTGAAAAAGCGAACTTCGATTGCCTACAGTTGCATTTATAATTGGAATACGGTTAGTTAAGCCCGTGGACATTCGTGAAGCTGTTATATATCTTTTTCATTGATTTGTAGTGTCACTTCTTTTACGTTCGTCATTTGTTGCTTTATGTCTTTAATATAAGAATGTCTTCAAATGATTTGATAAGTCACATTTCAGGTCATTGCATGTTGACTTTTACATTTTATTCGTGAGTCGAAACGTATGTTGATCAACGTCTAACGGAGAGCTGTGGTTGTATCGAAAATATCAAAATCAACCTGTTATTGGGTTACAGGTATATAAAGATATGCTCCATGTTTCGATTTAAAAATGATAACAAAACAGAATTACCCTTATTAAACCTCACATAGATCACTACTCCACTTCTTTTATTTGATTCAATCAAAACATAATTTACTTGCATCTCCGTGTTTAAAGATGAATGGTGATTCGTGATATTATAAGAATACCAATGCAATAACATTAACGATTCCTGCATTACATCGATGTGCATCCTGTTACAGTAAAATTAACTACACGAACCTTTGTAGATATAAGACTTATCAACATAGCTTCTTAACAAAGCAAGAATTGTAACATTACAGACCCAAAAGTACTACACTCATTAAATCACAACAACTGCATAATTTAAACCAATTATATCTTTTAAATAAAATGTTATCGTGTTCAAAAATGAGCCTGTTAAGGATTTTTATGTAACTATTTGAATGGAAATTCATCAAATGTAATCTTTCTGGTTTCGTTGAACCTTTGTGTAAATAATAACGTATGATCTCCCGTTATTTCATTTTGAAACCGTCTCATACCATTTTCAGAAAAACTTTCCTGTTACATACATATCATATGTTTGTATTAAAGACAACATGATCCATTAACTGACAACCATTGCTAAAGAGTAATTTTTAGACTTAAACCTCAAATTTGACATCAGCGGTCATCTCATTACCACATTCTATGACAAACGATTTTAATTTTGAAATTATCAATTTCCCCCACCTTAGTAGCAATATACCAACTTCACCTGCATATGGGATATACATTTCCCAACTCATTCGGTATTCAAGATCTTGCAGCTGCAACTCAGACTTTGTAAAACGTCACCAGTGTCTAAGCAAAAAAGTTGATGTACCATGTCAGGAATATGACAGTTGTTTTCTATTCGTTTGATGTGTTTGAGCTTTTGATTTTGCCAAATATTAAGGGACTTTCCGTTCGGTATTTTGTTGTTTTACTTTTATTTAAGTCAAGTGTTCTTAAACATATTAAATGATTTTACTTATCAAAGGTGTCCTTGAAGCGTGCGAGGAAATGTTGTTGAAGTTAGTATTTCAAATATGATTTTACGTTCTTTACATTTTTATTTATTGTTTTGTTTTCTTCAGAAATAGCATTAAGTGTCCCTTCCATGGTATTATTACTGTACTTGCATTATCTTATACATTTTACATGATTGATTATGATAGTTACTGTTTAATAAATTAAATGTGAATGTCTTTCTATTTATTGTAGATTAGATGAGTAAGTATATATTTTCATTTTCTTTCTTTAGATATTCGTTGTATAGTTATATCTGTGTTAATATGGTATCCGATTGTAACAAGGTCTTAACAAACATTATTTTGAGATGATTATTTGGACCATAATGTTGAAACTCAGAACGAGTTACAGTGTCATTTGTTAATACTATTTAATCGATACATGTACTACTTTCAAACATAAAAACAGATGATCAAAATATAATCGTGTAACACAAAGACAACTAAAATGGTCTATGTTAAAATGAATTTAACAATTTCTTTTCAAATTTATTAGAATTACTAACAAAGGTCTACTAGTCATTGTACATGCTGTAAATGGTCAGATATGAATGATTTGAAGATATGAAGTCTTGGTGAGACAAAAACGCGTCTGATATTAAATTTGATTAGTATAATTGATGAGTTTTACATAACGACCATACCCACCCTTTTCGTGCAAAGGTAAACCATTTTGTTTTTCATTCCATTTTCATAGTACATGGCTTTGCATGCACTTCAAAATGCTGTACATAAATGACTTGTAGATTAATCATGATAGTGTTATCTTAATAACTGCCGTTACGACGAGTACAATCCCTAGGAAAACAGCAAAGGAAAATCAATCATGGGTACACGAGTTTGTCTAATCATTATAAATGACAACAAGAGAATAGAATTACTAAAGCATTTAAAAATTTAGTTTTGAATATTGCAAACGTTATATATGTTACATATATGGAAGAGAATAAATGAAAAGGTGAAAAGGTGAAGGTAAAATAATGCTTAATCTTAAGATTATACCAGACCCTAGAGTCAATGCTATTTTGTTTTAAGATACAATAACTGTTAATATATACAGCAAAGGAGAAAAGCAATACATTTATTTTATACATTAATTAATAAAAAAAACGTAAACATCTGATGTTTGAACGATCTTAATTTTTATATTTAAAAAAAAACTGATTTGTGTAGGTTTTCTTAGTAAAGGAATTTGAGATATAATAGTATTAAATTTCATCGAAGCAGACAAATAATCTCCAGCTTTAAACTATGTATCATTTTTTTTGCTCACAAAACTATCTCCGTTCTATTTTATTCGATCATTACATGTGGTTTACATCCCTATTATTAACCATGTTTATACTTTGGAATGAACTCATCCTAGGGTTTGATTTATTCCAAGGGAAAAGAATGAATGTCTAATGCCACTCAAAGGCACGAATATGTCCTAAATTGGCCAGATAATACTTGGTGATGTTTTATGAACATTTATAACATGACCAAGTATTGTCTAACCTTTAAATAAATCTTTTTTATATGAAACATAAAAAAGAACGTGAACAATCAACAACAAAAAAAAACGCAACTTGGCAAACAAAATGATTTTTTTACAATCAGGCGACTTTGTTCATGAGGATTTTGAAAGGATACAAAAGCTTACCTTTATAAATAATGGATATTGATTGGTATCTATTCATTTATTATAAGGATACAGCGATAAATGTATAGAATAAACTATAAAATTACCTTTTATTCATTTTTTACCTATTTATTTATTTATTTATATCAATTTGATTTGTTTTAAGATTTAACTGAAAAGAACTTTTAAAATATGATAAATACCTTTGAATTAAACATTATAAATGTGATTTCTTTCTATATACGCATTATCATATACAACACATAAACCGTATTGTCTAACATACTGTGTAATTTTGGACGAAAATGTATGTATCTGAATATTTTTTAGTTCTTATTTTAATCGTTGTGGTCTTGTCTCGTTGACGTCAATCGAACATATTTTGTACAACCTATTAATTTAGTTAAATAAATAAAACTACATTTTTAAGTTGAAATTGTTTTACTTAAGAATGAATCTAATCTTGTTCGCATGCTACAGTCCTTGGATGGTGAAAACTTCCCACTAACACCATACACCATTACACCATTCACCATACAACATTACATCATACACCCTGTGTCATTACACCATGCACGTTACACCTTTGCATCATACACCTTACACAGTACACCATAATGGAATGTAATTTCAAAGAAAGCGTGCGACTACAAATTTATTTATTTATTTAAAAAAAACGAATTTTGATCACAATATTGTAAATTAATGTGTAAAATAAAAAAATCAGTTCTTATCAATATTTTGCATAGTTTTAAATGTCGTACACCATTCATTCACACCATTCCCGATCGCATGTTACACCATTACAGCATTCCCCTTACACCATACACCATAGCATTATACACCTTCTACCAATGCACCACTGCACCATATGCCATACACCATTACACCATACACGTTTTTGGGAAGTTTACACTATCCAAGGGCTGTACCTTGCATGACCTATCATTGGACTTTCATTTGAGTTACACAACGGGTTTGACAAGTTGAGCAAGAGAAAATAGTCTGATTTAACTGCAAAACAATATCCAAAAACTAATATGATAGAAAGCAACTAATGAAACCTCCTGAAATAAAGGCTCCTAGCTTAGAACAGCCATATAAATGTAACATGTTGACTGATTGTGGAGTAGCATGGTAGGTGATGCATGCATAGACACTTACCCTGTCGACGGACCCGGTTTTTCTGCTTTTTCCTTTTTGAGATCATACGATTCCCTGTTTATTTGTTCAGAAGGGTCTTTAAGTTGATATATGTTAATACGATTCCCTATTTATTTGTTCAGAAGGGTCTTTAAGTTGATATATGTTAATACGATTCCCTATTTATTTGTTCAGAAGGGTCTTTAAGTTGATATATGTTAATACGATTCCCTATTTATTTGTTCAGAAGGGTCTTTAAGTTGATATATGTTAATACGATTCCCTATTTATTTGTTCAGAAGGGTCTTTAAGTTGATATATGTTAATACGATTCCCTATTTATTTGTTCAGTAGGGTCCTTAAGTTGTTAATGCTATGAGTGTTTACTGTTTGACTCTCTGGCTCGAACAATCATAAATGAAGACTTTATAATTTCATTTTAATTTACGTAATACCATAACACCTTTTTGTGGCTGTTTTATACTTTATCTCTTGATGCCTCTCACTTTTCGATCATGGAAGAAATTTTCAATTCAATTTAGTTTTTGTTGTTGTATATTGTTATGCTCGATCGTCACGCATATTTAGTCTTGACATTTGTTTGTTATACCTTCTGAAATGAAACCGTTGGAGAATCTCTGTATTTTCTTTACCCACAAAACATTTTTATTGGGCTCATGAATTAATTTAGTGTAAACAAAAATCCTCTTAGCAAACGTTTTATTTTTAACATTAAAACATGTAATAATTTTACATATAAATACAACTTATATAGGGAATTTCTATAATATCATATAAATTATTCGAGCCGGGAGATAATGCTACTAGTTTTATCGGTACATATTTATAAAATGAACAATTTAGCATGCATTTATAATCATTTATATCTGCATACTTAACCATCACAGGGGCTGCTCTGGCTCCAAATAAGTTGAAGCCAGAAAAATCGCCAGCTGGTATATTTTGTCGCCAGTTTTGAAAACTTGGAGCGAACTAGCGTCTTAATTTCCTCTACCTAAATTGAAATCATTTTCAATTTCAATTTAACTTTCTTTCTTATGCACTGTACATCATTTAACATGATAGACTAAGGAAGTTATAGCACATGGTTTATATACATGAAAAAAAGGTGTACTTTTCTTTTCTTTGTCAGTATTTCATAAGTATACGAATACAATAAAAATATAACAATAAAGATTAAAACAAAGCAGCTGTTTTTCCACAAAACAGCATATTGCATGTTTATTTGAATGTTTATGTCTCCAAACAGTGACTAATGGGACTTATATAATGACTATTGATCAATGTTCCAGTCCTTATAATTAGCTTATTGTCTGTATATGCTACATAATTATGATAATAGAGAAAAAAAAAATAGAAAAAAAATCGGCAATTAAATGACGACAAGAGAATAATGTGTGTTTAGATATACAGAACAGTGAAAATTTGTATAAAAAATAAAGAATACAGAAAATGATGACCCAAGGACCCTACCCATCCTGCTACCAAGATCCTCTTAAATTTGCCCATAACTCAAAAGACCTCCTCAACCTATAAATTAAGTCAGAAGTATGGAGACATATCTTGAGTAGGTATCTCAATACTAAGCAAAATTAAAATTGAGTTATCTTTCTTTATTCCGGTGTGCTCCTTCTTCAGAGGATTATACACAGTGCGCAATAGAAGTAAATACGATCAACAATAGCGGCCGGTTTTGTTATTTTCGTATCAAAAGTGAGGGCAGGCAAAGACAGACTACGTATGAATTTACACTTTTTACGGAATACAAGTAAAACGATGTTTTCAACAAGTTTATTATAGTTTTCGTCTTTCTGTCAATTACGTGTTCTTCATGAATCTACGGTAAACGTTGCAAATTGTGTTGACGTAGGAGAATTTCTTCAAATGTAATGAAAAGTGCTGACTGACCGATTCTAATCGAATTAATTAATGTTGATGCTCATTAATGGCTCATCTGATAAACGGATTACCTGTAACAACAGATAATGACACATGGTGTAGCTGTTGATTAGCTTCGGGTCGTAAACAAAGTCATAAACTTGTCGCCAGGTGAAATTTCCTATTTTTATATATTTAGGCTACATTTTGATGTTATAAAATTCACATTCACAGTACCAAAAACAGGAAATATATGGGTCAAGTGAAATACCTTTCTAATAAGTCAAAACAACAGAGTAGATGTGTTTGAATAACATAAGAAAAGCTTCGTACTATTTTAAATGTTTAAACTGGAAGTGTATTTCTTACTTGTATTTTGTTTTACTTTCGTTCACTTATTTTTTTAGTGAAAAATTTAGGCATATTACTTATTTTATTCATGAAATGTATAAAAACAAAGTGGGCCAGATGTTGTTCACTAACTCCTCCTTGGATTTTTACAAAAGTTTCATGACTTTATAAGTGCATGGATCTTAAAAAAACATAACTTAAAAAAAACATTTTTGTGTGTGTAATCTAGGGTAATTACTCTTCAACCTCTGCAAATGTTTAGTCTGCCCTTCCACATAATACGTATATAGAATTTTTTTAATGTTTTTTTTCTTACTTTCAAAAATTCCCTCTGACAACCAATCAGACAATAGTTTTTAGTTGAAAAAGGGTATAAAAGTACATGAGATGCTTTATAGCTAGTAGATACAGTTGTCTTTTAAAACACAACTGTCATGTAAGGATCGTTATTATGCCAAGTGGATAAATTTATCGGTTTTCAAGAGCTAAATTGACAGCGCGAGTCATCCATTTTCAAGATTGAAAAATTAATCGGCGTAACTGAGAGATAATTTTACGAAGCCTACCCCTTTTAAAAAACTATAATATGAAGATCTATCAATTCTCAGCTTCTAGGCAGAGCGAATAAATAAAGAAATCATTGAAAGTATTTTGTTATACAGTATTTAAAATGTAAATTATATAAATATTTTATCAATGACTGTGTTCATAGTACACCTTGAGATGACCCCTACTCAAAAAGGTTACCTGTCGTCCTAGGCATAGGTGTAAGTGTCAGTGTCGAAAATGTCTATTAAACCTCGCATAGATCACTACTCCACTTCTTTTATTTGATTCATTCAAAACATAATTTACTGGCATCTCCGTATTTCAAGATGAATGTTGATTCGTGATATTATAAGAATACCAATGCAATAACATTAACGATACCTGCATAACATCGATGTGCATCCTGTTACAGTAAAATTAGCTACACGAACCTTTGTAGATATGAAGCTTATCAACATAGCTTCTTAACAAAGCAAGAATTGTAACATTACAGACCCAAAGTACTACACTCATTAAATCACAACAACTTCATAATTTACCTCAGTTATATCTTTTAAATGAAGTGTTATCGTGGTTAAAAATGAGCATGTTAAGGATTTTATGTAACTATGTGAACGGAAATTCATCAAGTGTAATCTTTCTGGTTTCGTTGTACCTTTGTGTAAATAATAACGTATGATCTCCCGTTATTTCATTTTTAAACCGTCTCATACCATTTTCAGAAAAACTTTCCTGTTACATACATATCATATATAGATATAAGAATGTGGTATGAGTTCCAATGAGACAACTCTCAATCCAAGTCACAATTTATAAAAGTAAACCATTTTAGGTCAAAGTACGGTCTTCAACCTTGGCTCACACCGCACAGCAAGCTATAAAGGGCCCCAAACATTACTAGTGTAAAACCATTCAAACGGGAAAACAACGGTCTAATCTTTTAAAAACGAGAAACGAGAAACACTTATGAACCACATCAACAAACGACAACTACTGAACATCAGATTCCTGACTAAGGATATGTTTGTATTAAAGACAACCATTGATAAAGAGTCTTTTTTAGACTTTAAACTCGAATTTGACATCAGCGGTCATCTCAGTACCAGAATCTATGACAAACGAGACGATTTTAATTTTAAAATTACCAATTTCCCCCACTTTAGTAGCAATATACCAACTTCACCTGCATATGGGATATACATTTCCCCACTCATTCGGTATTCAAGATCTTGCAGCTGCAACTCAGACTTTGTAAAACGTCACCAGTGTCTAAGCAAGAAAGTTGATGTACCATGTCAGGAATATGACAGTTGTTTTCCATTCGTTTGATGTGTTTGAGCTTTTGATTATGCCAATTGTTAAGGGAATTTCCGTTCGGTATTTTTATTGTTTGATTTTTTTATTTAAGTCAAGTGTTCTTAAACATATTAAATGAGTATCCTTATCAAACGTTTTCCTTGAAGCGTGCAAGGAAATGTTGTTGAAATTAGTGTTACAAATATAATTTTACGTTCTTTACATTTTTTATTTATTGTTTTTTTTTCTTCAGAAAAAATATTAGATGTCCCTTCCATGATATTTTTACTGTATTTGCATTATCTTATACATTTTACTTGATTGATTACGGCAGTTACTGTTTAATAAATTAAATGTGAATGTCTTTCTATTTATTTTAGCTTTGGTGGGTAAGTATATTTTTTTGATTTTTCTTTCTTTAGATATTCGTTGTAAAGTTATATCTGTGTTAATATGGTATCCGATTGTAACAAGGTTTTAACAAACATTATTTTGACATGATTATTTGGACCATAATGTTGAAACTCAGAACGAGTTACAGTGTCATTTATTAATACTGTTCAATCGATACATGTACTACTATCAAACATAAAAAGAGATGATCAAAATATAATCGTGTAACACAAAGACAACTACAATGGTCTATGTTAAAAATGAATTTAACAATTTGTTTTCAAATTTATTAGAATTACTAACAAAGATCTACTAGTCATTGTACATGCTGTACATGGTCAGATATGAATGATTTGAAGATATGAAGTATTGGTGAGACAAAACGCGAGTCTGATATTAAATTAGATTAGTATAATTGATGAATTTTACATAACGACCATACCCACCACTTTTCGTCCAATGGAAAACCATTTATTTTGTTCATTCTATTTTTCATAGTACATGGCTTTGCATGCACTTTAAAATGCTGTACATGAATGACTTGTAGATTAATTATGATAGTGCACTCTTAATAACTGCTTTAACGAAGAATACAATCCCTAGGAAAGCAAGAAAGAAAACAATCATGGGTACACGAGTTTGTCTAATCAATATAAATGACTTGGAGATTAATTATGATAGTGTACTCTTAATAACTGCCTTAACGAAGAGTACAATCTCCCTAGGAAAACAGCTAAGGAAAACAATCATGGGTACACGAGTTTGTCTAATCAATATAAATGACTTGTAGATTAATTATGATAGTGTACTCTTAATAACTGCCTTAACGAAGAATACAATCCCTAGGAAAACAGCTAAGGAAAACAATCATGGGTACAAAAGTTTGTCTAATCAATATAAATGACTTGTAGATTAATTATGATAGTGTAGTCTTAATAACTGCCTTAACGAAGAGTACAATCTCCTAGGAAAACAGCTAAGGAAAAACAGTCATGGATACACGAGTTTGTCTAATCAATATAAATGTCTTGTAGATTAATTATGATAGTGTACTCTTAATAACTGCCTTAACGAAGAGTACAATCCCCTAGGAAAACAGCTAAGGAAAAACAATCATGGGTACACGAGTTTGTCTAATCAAATGACAACAAGAGATTAGAAAACAATCATGGGTACACGAGTTTGTCTAATAAAATGACAACAAGAGAATAGAAAACAATCATGGGTACACGAGTTTGTCTAATCAAATGACAACAAGAGAATAGAAAACAATCATGGATACACGAGTTTGTCTAATCAAATGACAACAAGATAATAGAATTACTAAAGCATTTAAAAATTTAGTTTTGAATATTGCAAACGTTATATATGTTACATATATGGAAGGAATAAATGAAAAGGTGAAAAGGTGAGGGTAAAATAATGCTTAATCTTAAGATTATACCAGACCCTAGAGTCAATGCTATTTTGTTTTAAGATACAATAACTGTTAATATATACAGCAAAGGAGAAAAGCAATACATTTATTTTATACATTAATTAATAAAAAACGTAAACATCTGATGTTTGAACGATCTTAATTTTTATATTTAAAAAAACTGATTTGTGTAGGTTTTCTTAGTAAAGGAATTTGAGATATAATAGTATTAAATTTCATCGAAGCAGACAAATAATCTCCACCTTCAAACAATGTATCATTTTTTGCTCACAAAACTATCTCCGTTCTATTTTATTCGATCATTACATATGGTTTACATCCCTATTATTAACCATGTTTATACTTTAAAATGAACTCATACTAGGGTTTGATTTATTCCAAGGAAAAGGATGAATGTCTAATGCCACTCAAAGGCACGAATATGTCCTAAATTGGCCAGATAATACTTGGTGATGTATTATGAACATTTAAAACCATCAGCTTCATCTTGGGCTTGACATATTTATATAACATGACCAAGTATTGTCTAACCTTTAAATGAATCTTTTTATATGAAACATAAAAAGGAACGTGAACAATCAACAACAAAAATACGCAACTTGGCAAACAAAATGATTTTTTACAATCAGGCGACTTTTTCATGAGGAATTTGAAAGGATAAAAAGCTTACCTTTATAAATAATGGATACTGATTGGTATCTATTCATTTATTGTAAGGATACAGCGATAAATGTATAGAAGAAACTATAAAATTACCTTTTATTCAATTTTTACCTATTTATTTATTATATCCATTTGATTTATTTTAAGAAATAACTGAAAAGAACTTTTAAAACATGATAAATACCTTTGGATTAAAAATTATAAATGTGATTTCTTTCTATACTCGCATTATCATATACAACACATAAACCGTATTGCTTAACATATTGTGTAATTTCGGACGAAAATGTATATTAATATCTGAATGTTTTTTTTAGTTCTTATTTGAATTGTTGCGGTCTTGTCTCGTTGACGTCAATCGAACATATTTTGTACAACCTATTAATTTAGTCAAATAAATAAAACTACAATTTTAAGTTGAAATTGTTTTACTTAAGAATGAATCTAATCTTGTTCGCATGCTCTAGTCCTTGGATGGTGTAAACTTCCCACTAACACCATACACCATTACACCATTCATCATACACCATTACACCATACACCCTGTGTCATAACACCATACACGTTACACCTTTGCATCATATACCTTACACAGTACACCATAATGGAATTTAATTTCAAAGAAAGCGTGCGACTACAAAATTATTTATATAATTAAAAAACGAATTTTGATCACAGTATTGTCAATTAATGTATAAAATAAAAATCAATATTTTGCATAGTTTTAAATGTCGTACACCATTCATTCACACCATTCCCGATCGCACGTTACACCATTACAGCATTCCCCTTACACCATACACCATAGCACCATACACCTACCATTGCACAATTGCACCATATGCCATGCACCATTACACCATACACGTTTTTTTTTTTTGAAGTTTACACTATCCAAGGGCTGTACCTTGCATGACCTATTATTGGACTTTCATTTGAGTTACACAACGGGTTTGACAAGTTAAGCAAGAGAAAATAGTCTGATGATTTAACTGCAAAACAATATCGAAAAACTAATATGATAGAAAGCAACTAATGAAACCTCCTGAAATAAAGGCTCCTAGCTTAGAAAAGCCATATAATTGTAACATGTTGACCGATTGTGGAGTAGCATGGTAGGTGATGCATCCATAGACATTTACCCTGTCGACGGACCCGGTTTCTCTGCTTTTTGCTTTTTGAGTTCATACGATTTTCTATTTATTTGTTCAGAAGTGTCCTTAAGTTGATATATGTTAATGCTATGATTGTTTACTGTTTGACTCTCTGTGGCTCGAACAATCATAAATGAAGACTTTTCATTTTTAATTTACGTAATACCATAACACATTTTGGTGGCTGCTTTAAACCTTTTCTCTTGATGCATCTTACTTTTCGATCATGGAAGAAATTTTCAATTCTATTTAGTTTTTTTGTTGTTGTATATTGTTATGCTCGATTGTCACGCACATTTAGTCTTGAAATTTGTTTGTTATACCTTTTGAAATGAAACCATTGAAGATTCTCTGTATTTTCTTTACCAACAAAACATTTTTTTTTGGGCTCATGAATTAATTTAGTGTAAACAAAAAATCCTCTTTGCAAACGTTTTATTTTTAACATTAAAACATGTAATAATTTTTACATATAAATACAACTTATATAGGGAATTTCTATAATATAAAATAAATTATTCGAGCCCTGGAGATAATGCTACTAGTTTTATCGGCACATATTCATAAAATGAACAATTTATCATGCATTTATAATCAGTTATATCTGCATACTTAACCATCACAGGGGCTGCTCTGGTTCCAAATAAGTTGGAGCCAGAAAAATCGCCAGCTGGTATTTTTTGTCGCCAGTTTTGAAAACTTGCAGCCAACTAGCGTCTTGATTTCCTCTCCCTTAATCGAAATAATTTTCAATTTAAATTTAACTTTCTTTCTTAAGCACTGTACATCATTCAACATGATCATAGACTAAGGAAGTTATAGCATAGGGGTTATATACATGAAAAAAAGGTGTACTTTTCTATTCTTTGTCAGTATTTCATAAGTATACGTATACAATATAACAATAACAATAAAGAATATCTGCATACTTAACCATATATATATATTTACCTTTATAAATAATGGATATTGATTGGTATCTATTCATTTATGATAAGGATACAGCGATAAATGTATAGAAGAAACTATAAAATTCCTTTTATTCAATTTATTACCTATTCATTTACTTATATCCATTTGATTTGTTTTAAAAAACTGAGAAAAACTTTTAATATATGATAAATACCTTTGGATTAAAAGTTATAAATGTGATTTTTTCTATACTCGCATTATCATATGCAACACATAAACCTTATTGTCTAACATATTGTGTAATTTCGACCGAAGATGTATGTTAATATCTAAATGTCTTTTTAATTCTTATTTTGATTGATGCGGTCTTGTCTCTTTGACGTCAATCAAACATATTTTGTACAACCTATTAATTTTGTTAAATAAATAAAACTACAATTTTAAGTTGAAATTGTTTTACTTAAGAATGAATCTTATCTTGTTCGCATGCTACATGTACCTTGCATGACCTATCATTGGACTTTCATTTGAGTTACACAACGGTAGTAACAAGTTGAGCAAGAGAAAATAGTCTGATTTAACTGCAAAACAATATGGAAAACTAATATGATAGAAAGCAACTAATGAAACCTCCTGAAATAAAGGCTCCTAGCTTAGAACAGCAATATAATGGTAACATGTTGACTGATTTTGGAGTAGCATGGTAGGTGATGCATGCATAGACACTTACCCTGTCGACGGACCCGGTCTCTCTGCTTTTTTGCTTTTTGAGTTCATACGATTCCCTATTTATTTGTTCAGAAGTGTCCTTAAGTTGATATATCCTAATGCTATGATTGTTTACTGAAAAATCGCAAGCTGGTATATTTTATCACCAGTTTTGAAAATTTGGAGCCAACTAGCGTCTTGATTTCTCTACCTAAATTGAAATCATTTTCAATTTCAATTTAACTTTCATTCTTATGCACTGTACATCATTTAACATGATAGACTAAGGAAGTTATAGCATAGGGTTCATATACATGAAAAAATGTGTACTTTTCTATTCTTTGTCAGTATTTGATAAGTATACAATACAAATATAAAATAAAGATTAAAACAAAGCAGCTGTTTTCCACAAAACAGCATATTGCATGTTTTTATTTGAATGTTTATGTCTCCAAACAGTGACCAATTAGACTTATATAATGACTATTGATCAATGTTCCAGTCCTTATACATAGCTTATGGTCTTTATATGGTACATTATTATGATAATAGAGAAAATGTTTTAAATCAAAAATAAAGAATAGAAAAAAATCGGCAATTAAATGACAAGAGAATAATGAGTATTTAGATATACAGAACAGTGAAAATTTGTATGAAAAATTAAAAATACAGAAAATGATGACCCAATGACCCTACCCATCCTGCTACCAAGACCCTCTTAAATTTGCCCATTACTCAAAAGAACTCCTAAACCTATAATTAATTAAGTCAGAAGTATGTAGACATATATTGAGTAGGTATCTCAATACTAAGCAAAACAAAAAATTGTGTTATCTTTCTTTATTCCGGTGTGCTCCTTCTTCGGAAGATTATACACAGTGCGCAATAGAATTAAATACGATCAACAATAGCAGCCGGTTTAGTTATTTTCATATCAAAAGTGAGGGCAGGCAAAGACAAATTACGTAAAAATTTACACTTTTTTTACGGAATACAAGTAAAACGATGTTTTTCAACAAGTTTATTATAGTTTTCGTCTTTCTGTCAATTACATTTTCTTCATGAATCTACGGTAAACGTTGCAAATTGTGTTGACGTAGAAAAATTTCTTCGAATGTAATTAAAAATGCCGACTGACCAATTCTATTCGAATGAATTATTGTTGATGATCATTAATGGCCCATGCGATAAACGGATTACCTGTAACAACAGATAATGAAACATGTTGTAGCTTTTGATTAGCTTCGAGTCGTAAACGAAGTCATAAACTTGTCGCCAGGTGAAATTTCCTACAAATTATTTGTTTTGCTTTTACTATTTATTAAAATGAAGATCGACAATATTCCGTTACAGTCAAGAAATAGAAATTTTGACAAAGGAAAATGTTGGCTCCAGAAATATCGCCAGCAGCCGTATTTTGTCGCAAGATTAACAAAAAATCGCAATTTGCGACATTGGCGACGCCTAGTGCAGTCCCTGCATCATAGGTTGAGGAGTTGTCATAACTACTAAAATCTCAATTTGATATATTGATCAGAAAATTAAAAAAAAAAAAAAACATGTCTTTACAATGTTACCACCATCTATTGGTTTCGCAACAAACTGCAATCATAAAGTAATTTGTAAATACTAATTAGAAAAATCAGGATATCCTTATTTCAAACAACTTTTATTTTAATGTATCGTTTTATCGATATAACTCATGTTTTACATAGATAGATGTTAAATCTTTACCTAGTTTGTTTCATCAACGGACTTATCCGGAATTCTAATATGACGACGTATATATCGTCAACCAGTTTAATCACTGTATATCTACTTGTAGCGCAAGCTTATAAATACAAAAACTGGCTGTTCTGCGTTATTTATACTACCACGTATTCTCAATTTGCGACATCAAAACCCACAGTTTACGTAGGCCAAGATTCAAATACAATATAGTTATATCTATTCTAATGCAATATAAACAAATCAGTCTAATTCAATTAATGTTTCGGTGTAAACTTTATAAAACGAAAATTTCGCGAAATGATGTTATCGTCTTTGCATGGCAACTAAACAAGGTGACGCCATAGGTATGCTTCTCTCATCCAATGTAATCACCGAGCGTTTTCAAGCTTCTTGTACACCTCAGATTGCAATACAATTACATTTATAGAACCTATTTAGGTGAAAATATGAGTTTTTTTTTTTTTAATTTACATGTAGTATTGAATAATATTATATTACTAATATTATCATATGGGGGTAAAACGGAACAGCAAAACAGTATCGTGTGTATCGGCTTTCACGGTTGACAAAATTTCCGAATTTGTCCTATTAGAATCGAAATAATTCATGGCAGCCGTAGATTTGTTTTCATTTAACCATGGGTTGAGAATTTATATTCGTATTTTACACCTCGCTACCGTTCGGGATAAAATAATCGAATATAAATGCCCAACCCGTGGTTAAATGAAACAAATCTATGGCTGCCATGAATTATTTCTTAATTTATCAACCCGACAAGCGTGTATCAAAATAAAGTTATAACAGTGTTTTACGCGAAGCTTGGCCTATGTGAAATGTTAACCTGGTAACGGAAGTTTAAAGTAGGCCAAGCTTCAAGCGTAAATCAACATTACGCGATACAATGGTCCCTTTGTTGCATCTAAAAGTATGATATCATATATAAGCTTAAGAATGGTTGAAAAAAAAGATTTGTACCTGAAAATTGTAAATGTTTTTATTATTATCAAAGAAGACACTTGTCAGTAAATTCTGGAATTCAAACTGGTGGACTCTATTAGGTAAACACACGTAAAATGAGAATTTAAGGAAGATTGTCACTCAATCAGAATCATCGATGCAACATCATTGCATATGAATAAACGGTATACATTTATTTCACAATATAAGATTTAATTCGATAAACTTAATCGATGTGTGATCGTTTTTGATAAAAATAAAATAGTGTGCATTCTAAATCTTTGTAAATAACACTTTAAATTGTGTTGTTGCATTGTTATTGTGGCTCATCCAACATTTAATTTTTAATTGATAAAAATCCTTGTCAATGAAAACATAAACAATCTCCATTTCATTACCAGCCCAACCAACTAATGCAATCCAGCAATGCATTCTGATTGTTCATGTTGTGGATGCCTTCTAATTCATTTAAGTATATATGTTTTTATCTACACCATCACTGATGAATAGCTGTGTTGCTTATGTTTTGAGTAACGATGCTTATCATAAATAAAACCGATAACAATATTATCCAGATTGATTCTAACAATTATCAATTTAATATGGCAACAATCTACGTTACATGTGTTCATATTGTCGTAAAAGTATTTCTAAACGTTACGCTTATTTTTTTTTTTTTTTTTGGGGTGGGGTGGCTTACACAGTATACAATGTTGTTTTAAAACATAAGCATGCATGTGTTTTCTAATTTCAGATATTAGACTGCTATAAACCTTTAATGACTATTTGTAATTAAAAACCTTTACGTAAATAGGACAATCATAATATCTATACCTAAATAAGTTGTCTTATTGTTATGAATATAAATAATTGTATATATATATACATGCTATATAAATATAAAGCAAGAAGATGTAAATGAGATAAATATCCAACAGTGAACAAGTAAGATAACAAAAAATATCGAAATCCAAATGAAATTCAAAACGGAAAGTCCTTTATAATATCGCAATTCAAAAGCTCAAACACATCAAACGAATGGAAAACATCAGTCATATTCATGACTTGATACAGGCATTTCATATTGTAGAAAACGGTGAATTAAACCGTGGAATAAAGGCTGACAAATTTCAAATCGAGCATTAAATCAAAACAAGTAAATTGACTAATTCGCGAAATGGACACCATTCTAAACTCCGAAACATACAAATGAACCAAAATAATTAAAAAAAAAAACACAAAAGACTAACAAAGGCTAGAGATTCCTGACTTGGGACAGGCTCAAAATGCAGCGGAGTTGAACATATTTTTGAGATCTTAATTCTTACCCTATATTTCTAGCCAATGTGGAGTAAACACACACACAGCAACACGCACAGTTAAACTCAGTTTAAAAGAAACTGAGTCAGATGTTAGAATAGGTAACAGAAAAACTAAACAAAATGACAATGATCAACATATATTAACAAAGGTCTACTAGCAGTTATCCACATGCCAGCTCTTGACTTCAATTAAACTGATCGAAAGATTATGTATTCATCTTATGTTAAATCAACTCCAATTCCTCCTGTTAGTTGTAAAGTATCATGCTGTCATAAATAACATGTACAGAAAATCTTCTTAACCTAATATTTGTATCGATGAAAGAATTTGGTAAAGTGTTTAGGTACTTTGTTTAACGAAATCCTTGACGTAATTATAACATACTAGTGATTCATATATTACTTTCATTGAAATCTATAACGTCATTACAGACACGTGCGTAGCGAAGAATAAAGACGTACAATCATCCTTAGATAAGGCCAAAGGAAGATCACCGTCAAAAAAGTAAAATCAATAAATGGAAATGTAAAACTGTCCCTTCCGTCGTTAATATTTATATAAAGTTTCCTGTGCAACTGAAATATCTAAATCTAGGAAAGGACAGTTATTTAACGCACAAAATAGCATAAAGGTAACACAAAATGTAGCTGACTTTATCAATTATTTGGAATTTGGGCGGATCTTTACTGAATGTGGTTTTGATGGGACTGTTAACAAGGTTTTGGCTATTGAATCAAAATTATTGTCGCATTAACTTATTACGTCTAATTTGATTGTTCTTCAATATTTGTCAATATAACGGAACTATAAACAACTACAATACACGTTGGAGGTTTAGCTTGCAATATAACCAGGTTTAATCCACCATTTTGTTTTAAATGCCTGTTCAAAGTGAGGAATATGACAGTTGTTTTCCATTCGTTCCGTTTGTTGATAAAGTCAAATGTTTGATTGTGTCAGTTTTAGGGACTTCCCTTTTGGGTTTGCCTTGGAGTTCGTGTTTCTTTTATTATACTTTTCAATGTTCTACTCTCTGTGGAGAGCATGGTTTTGAATGTAAAATAATAAAGAACTTAAATGATGCATCAACGTCAATGTTACATTTTATTTCAACTCTGTCGGCTGTTACAAACAAAAATGATTTTCGAGTCTCTGAATTATTTCCTAGTTCTAGAAATGGACGTTTGAGGTAACACTTTCTTAATTTCTAAATTATTTTCAAAATGTGATATTCGAATATCGTCAATATTGCTTCGTGAAGACCGAGTTAAATTATTTTATGTAGTTTAATATAAGACAGTTCGCAGTTTCAAGGGGAATCATTTAATTTTTAATTTTATTGTCTTTGATCATTTTGAACGGTTTGGTTGGTTGGAATTTCTAAATCTAATATTGTGTTTGTGCTTTCTTAGGTTGTTGGTGGATGTTAAGACGTTCGATTTGTCCTACATATTAAAAACCACACGTTGATTGGTTAAATTTACTAGATACAAATGAGGTTTTAGGTTTCCAAGTTATGTCACAGGCAATGAGCGAAAAGGCTCTTTTATTCACTGATTGCCATACAGTAGTATTCGAAAATAATCGAGAGTAGATTTGCCATTTGCTGGCATTGCACGGGAATATTTGTTGATACCCACTTGCTTTTTGTTAAATAATCTTTCTGCAGTGACATTGCCTCCTTTGCCATAATTTAGAAAACCGCTGACTTAAGCAGGCGAATTTGGACTGACTGTAGTTGAATTAATGTTTGGAATACGGTTTGTTTAGTCTGAGGATATTCCTGAAGCTGTGGTATATCTTTTACATTTATTTTGGATTGTCACTTCTTTTTATTTTCGTCATTTGTTGCTTTTAGTCTTTAATATCAGAATGTCACATTTCAGGTCATTGTTGACTTACACATTTTGTATTCGTTAGTTGAAATGTATGTTGAAAACGTCTAACGGTGAGCAGTGGTTGTATAGAAAATATCAACAATTAAATCTGTTATTTGTTCACAGGTTTATAAGGAAATGCTCCGTGTTCCGTTTATAAAATAATAACAAAACACACGGCCCTTATCAAACCTCACTGTTGATGTAAGTGATTAGATGTCTAAACGAAACTGTTACCGTAGATCCTTACTCCACTTCTTTTATTTGCTTTAGATATTTTTTGCTATTTAGCTAAAGCCGTAATGCAGCCATTCAATAAAACAAATGATTCACTGACATCTCTGTATGCCAGGATGAATGTTGGTTCGTGGTAATATAAGAATACACATGGAATAAAAAAGGCAACTGTAGTATATCGGTGTTCAAACACTAGCGCTACCAGCATAACATCGATATGCCTTAACTATACAAACCTGATGAAGTTCTTCTTATCAACATAGTTACTCAAGAAAGCAGGAATTGTAACATTACAGATTCCAAGTACTACACTCATTAAATCACAACAACTACAAAATTCAAACCAATTATATCTTTTAAATAAAAGTGTAATCGTGTCCAATATTAGGATGTTAAGGATTATTATTTAAAATTTGAACGAAAATTCATTAAGTGTAAGCTTTCTGCTTTCATTGTACCTTCTTGTTAACAATAACGTATGCTCTCTCGTTATTTCAGTTCAACACCGTCTTATACCATTTTCGGATAAACTTTCCTGTTAAATACATATCTTATGTTTGTATTAAAGACAACATGATCCATTAACTTGCAACCATTAGTAAAAGGTTATTTTATTTTAGTCAAGTGTTCTTGATGACATTAAATGAGTATCGTTATCAAACGTTTTCCTTGAAGCGTGCGAGGAAATTTTGTTGAATATAGTATTCCAAATATACTTTGCCGTTCTTTACATGCTTAGTTTATATTATTATTTTTCAGAAATAACATTACATTTTTCTTTTAATGATATTTTACTGTATTTGCATTATCTTATACATTTTAATTGATTGATAACGATAGTTACTGTTTAATAAATTAAATGTAAATGTCTTTCTATTTATTGTAGCAGAAAGTAAATATATATTCCCATTTTCTTCTTTAAGATATTCGTTGTATGATTATATCCGAGTTAATCTGGTATCCGATTGTAACTAAGTCTGAAAACCATTATTTTCACATGATGTTTTGGACCATAATGTTCAAACTCAGAAAAGATTACAGTGTCCCTTATTAACATGGTATAATAAAAAACTGATCGATACATGTACTACTGAGAAACATCGGGACCATATAGTTTAACCCTTGTATGTCATTTCATCATTCCGTCATTCAACAACGAACTATATACGGACTTTTTCCTAAACTCCTTCACATATTGAGTTGGTCTTTAGTATGTGAATCTACTATGATGAGTTACAGATTGAGTTCACGTTTGGTTCCGCTCCGCTGATTTTGGCCGAAATTAAGGACTTTGGACCTTGAAAATGTTGTAAAAGGACTTTGTTCCTAATTCCCTTCACATATTGAGTTGATTTTTAGTTTGTGAATCTATTATGATGAAATATTCGTGAAAATAACAGTTATAAAGACTTTTTTCTTAAGTCCTTCACATATTGAGATTGCAACCATTTTTGCAAACGGGACTATAAGTGTCATTCCGACACATCTAAGTATTGTTTTCGTTTCATTTTTTTCTTTGTCATCTGTATTTTAATGTGTTACACGGCAGGGGTACCAATTGAGCTGGATTACCTGTCTAAGGAACCTTTATAAATCCACCAAGGTTAACGTGTACAAGATAGTTTATTTAATCATGTTGATGGCTATGTCTTGCGCACTATTTACTGTATTTGGACAATGTTTGATTTCATTGCTTTGCCTATGAGAAATGTCTTTTATTTAACCTACGATTGCCAATGCGGTCACAACTTCCTTGGATAACAACAATGACCTTTGCATCATGTTTCCGTCCGCATATCAATAATGACTGTATTGCCAGAAATCACCTTTAAATTATAGCCAAAAATGACAGAAATCAATGATAAATTTAGCAAGATTTATTATACAATTTTACAAGTAATATCATACAAAAAGAAATGTCAACTTAACTGTTTAAATATCTGATTGTCCGATCCTAGTCTTTATCCGGAATTCTTCGCCTAACTGTTTCGGAATCCAAAACAGAATAGTATCTCCAATAATTTAACAGACTAGTATGATGTTGTTCGTAAATAAAAGTGTCAATCCAACAACTCCAGAGAACTTATAAGAATACGTATATATCAATGTCTGAATAAGTCTAAGTTTTGTGTCTGAATATATGGTTACTACGGAAACTTCTAGAACATTATAGAAGGAAACTTCTAGAACACTCTAGAAGTTTAAATAACGCATCGTAGATTATGATCATTCTTGAGTCATTATGCAAGTCAAATAGAAAGTGCTAATCATTCCTTCAATATCAATGATTGCTCAAGTGATTTCTAAATTTTTTTTGTAACCACCTAGGAATGGTGAACAACCCAATTATGTAAACATCTTAATGGGCGACACACAACAAATTAGGCAAAAAAAAAAAATAACTTGATAATTACAATATCATAACACTAACAAATTTCAGACAAGGCAATACACATCACGCTTAACTGCATCAAATTTTAGGTTGACAAAACAAAAAACAAAAACAAACGACGACAGTGCTTAATATAAAGATAAAACAATGTGGTATAATTCACAATTAGACAACTATTCGCCAGATACCAAATAAGGTAAATGCACGCAGCTATAGGTCAATGAGCAAATCCCATACTGTTTAGTAAGATTAAAGGTTCGACATAACACAATCTAACACAATTCAAAAGAGCAAAACCAATGGTTCACTTTACGTTAGAGAGTTACAGCTTTACATTTAAGTTTACCAGTGTATGTTGTTAACGTGATATGATTTTAACTCCTTGTTTTATCTACAGACATCCTTTACGTTAGAGAGTTACAGCTTTACGTTAGAGAGTTACAGCTTTACATTTAAGTTTACCAGTGTATGTTGTTAACGTGATATGATTTTAACTCCTTGTTTTATCTACAGACATCCTTTACGTTAGAGAGTTACAGCTTTACATTAGAGAGTTACAGCTTTACATTTAAGTTTACCTGTATATGTTGTTAACGTGATATGATTTTAATCCTTGTTTTAACTACAGACATCCTTTGTTGTTAGAGAGTTACAGCTTTACGTTAGAGAGTTACAGCTTTACGTTAGAGAGTTACAGCTTTACATTTAAGTTTACCAGTGTATGTTGTTAACGTGATATGATTTTAATCCCTTGTTTTAACTACAGACATCCTTTACGTTAGAGAGTTACAGCTTTACGTTAGAGAGTTACAGCTTTACATTTAAGTTTACCAGTGTATGTGGTTAACGTGATATGATTTTAACTCCTTGTTTTATCTACAGACATTCTTTGTTGTTAGAGAGTTACAGCTTTACATTTAAGTTTACCAGTGTATGTGGTTAACGTGATATGATTTTAACTCCTTGTTTTAACTACAGACATCCTTTACGTTAGAGAGTTACAGCTTTACGTTAGAGAGTTACAGCTTTACATTTAAGTTTACCAGTGTATGTTGTTAACGTGATATGATTTTAACTCCTTGTTTTATCTACAGATATCCTTTACGTTAGAGAGTTACAGCTTTACATTTAAGTTTACCAGTATATGCTGTTAAAACTTTTAAACTTAAATGTGAAAGTCAATTTGTAAATATGGTATTAGTTTTCAATTTTATTTTTGGAATAAAGTTTTAACAACATTTTAAGAATTATTTGAATTTTACTTTTAATTATAAAATGTCAATAAAGAACAAAATAAAATTTATAAAATTCTTAACCCAAAATTAATGTTATTAAATTATTACAAATTTTCAATTTTGGAATTTACATTTAATATTGTCTTTTAAAAATTATTAGGTGAATAGAATTTTGTAAGAACTATTTTCATTTATTTTAAGTAGGTTTGTTTAAATTAAAAACTTTTAATGATTTATTGTTTTATTTTTATGTTCTTTGAATGCTTTAAAGAAAATCTGTGTAATTAATGGCAATTTTTAACATTTAATGATTGAATTTAAAAAGTTAACTCAAACGGTTCTTAACAAATTAAACTGTCTAAATATATAAAACTAAAAGATGTAAAAATAATTTAAAAAAGAAACTAATTCTTTAAAATTTTAATTAAAATTGTTAATTTTTTCAAAATTTAACAAAAATTTAATTTGGTACGCTGTAACATATAAATTTTAAAATAATATTTTTAGAAAAGTTATACTATTAGATAGGATTTGAAAATAAAAAATAAAGTTCTTCATATAAAATTTGGTTTGAAAATTGGTAGTTATATAATGCAAAATTTCCTAATGGAAATTGTTAAAGAAAATATGTTAAAGGGATTTCTAACAAAGAAAAAGAAAAAAAATCATGAAATTTTTAAATACAACAAAAATGTTAATAAAATCAAAATAGAAAATTGAAAGTAATTTCTTAAAAATAAGACAAAGTAAAGATTTAACAATTTAAATTAGTTTAATAATTTAAAAATTAAAATAAATTGGAAAAAAAAATAAAAATTTTCTAAATTAAAGAAATTTTAAAATTTTTTTTTTAAAAATTTTTAAATAAACCAAAGGGAAAACATAAATTTAACATTTTAATAAAAATAAAATTACAGCTTTACGTTAGAGAGTTACAGCTTTACATTTAAGTTTACCAGTGTATGTTGTTAACGTGATATGATTTTAACTCCTTGTTTTAACTACAGACATCCTTTACGTTAGAGAGTTACAGCTTTACGTTAGAGAGTTACAGCTTTACATTTAAGTTTACCAGTGTATGTTGTTAACGTGATATGATTTTAACTCCTTGTTTTAACTACAGACATTCTTTACGTTAGAGAGTTACAGCTTTACGTTAGAGTTACAGCTTTACGTTAGAGAGTTACAGCTTCACGTTAGAGAGTTACAGCTTTACGTTAGAGAGTTACAGCTTTACGTTTAAGTTTACCAGTATATGTTGTTAACGTGATATGATTTTAACTCCTTGTTTTATCTACAGACATCCTTTACGTTAGAGTTACAGCTTTACGTTAGAGAGTTACAGCTTTACGTTAGAGTTACAGCTTTACATTTAAGTTTACCAGTATATGTTGTTAACGTGATATGATTTTAACTCCTTGTTTTATCTACAGACATCCTTCACGTTAGAGTTACAGCTTTACGTTAGAGAGTTACAGCTTTACATTTAAGTTTACCAGTGTATGTTGTTAACGTGATATGATTTTAACTCCTTGTTTTATCTACAGACATCCTTCACGTTAGAGTTACAGCTTTACGTTAGAGTTACAGCTTTACATTTAAGTTTACCAGTGTATGTTGTTAACGTGATATGATTTTAACTCCTTGTTTTAACTACAGACATTCTTTACGTTAGAGAGTTACAGCTTTACGTTAGAGAGTTACAGCTTTACGTTAGAGAGTTACAGCTTTACGTTAAGAGTTACAGCTTTACGTTAAGAGTTACAGCTTTACATTTAAGTTTACCAGTATATGTTGTTAACGTGATGTGATTTTAACTCCTTGTTTTATCTACAGACATCCTTTACGTTAGAGAGTTACAGCTTTACATTTAAGTTTACCAGTATATGTTGTTAACGTGATATGATTTTAACTCCTTGTTTTAACTACAGACATCCTTTACGTTAGAGTTACAGCTTTACGTTAGAGAGTTACAGCTTTACGTTAGAGAGTTACAGCTTTACATTTAAGTTTACCAGTGTATGTTGTTAACGTGATGTGATTTTAATCCCTTGTTTTATCTACAGACATCACTTTACGTTAGAGAGTTACAGCTTTACGTTAGAGAGTTACAGCTTTACGTTAGAGAGTTACAGCTTTACATTTAAGTTTACCAGTGTATGTTGTTAACGTGATGTGATTTTAACTCCTTGTTTTATCTACAGACATCCTTTACGTTAGAGTTACAGCTTTACGTTAGAGTTACAGCTTACATTTAAGTTTACCAGTGTATGTTGTTAACGTGATATGATTTTAACTCCTTGTTTTAACTACAGACATCCTTTACGTTAGAGAGTTACAGCTTTACATTTAAGTTTACCAGTGTATGTTGTTAACGTGATATGATTTTAATCCTTGTTTTATCTACAGACATCCTTTACGTTAGAGAGTTACAGCTTTACATTTAAGTTTACCAGTGTATGTTGTTAACGTGATATGATTTTAATCCCTTGTTTTAACTACAGACATCCTTTACGTTAGAGTTACAGCTTTACGGTAGAGAGTTACAGCTTTACATTTAAGTTTACCAGTGTATGTGGTTAACGTGATATGATTTTAATCCTTGTTTTAACTACAGACATCCTTTACGTTAGAGTTACAGCTTTACATTTAAGTTTACCAGTGTATGTTGTTAACGTGATATGATTTTAACTCCTTATTTTAACTACAGACATCCTTTACGTTAGAGAGTTACAGCTTTACATTTAAGTTTACCAGTGTATGTTGTTAACGTGATGTGATTTAACTCCTTGTTTTAACTACAGACATTCTTTACGTTAGAGAGTTACAGCTTTACATTTAAGTTTACAAGTGTATGTTGTTAACGTGATGTGATTTTAACTCCTTGTTTTATCTACAGACATTCTTTACGTTAGAGAGTTACAGCTTTACGTTAGAGAGTTACAGCTTTACGTTAGAGTTACAGCTTTACATTTAAGTTTACCAGTGTATGTTGTTAACGTGATATGATTTTAACTCCTTGTTTTATCTACAGACATCCTTCACGTTAGAGAGTTACAGCTTTACGTTAGAGAGTTACAGCTTTACATTTAAGTTTACCAGTGTATGTTGTTAACGTGATATGATTTTAACTCCTTGTTTTATCTACAGACATCCTTTACGTTGAGAGTTACAGCTTTACATTTAAGTTTACCAGTGTATGTTGTTAACGTGATGTGATTTTAACTCCTTGTTTTATCTACAGACATTCTTTACGTTAGAGAGTTACAGCTTTACGTTAGAGAGTTACAGCTTTACATTTAAGTTTACCAGTGTATGTTGTTAACGTGATGTGATTTTAACCCTTGTTTTATCTACAGACATTCTTTGTTGTTAGAGAGTTACAGCTTTACGTTGAGAGTTACAGCTTTACGTTAGAGTTACAGCTTTACATTTAAGTTTACCAGTGTATGTTGTTAACGTGATATGATTTTAACTCCTTGTTTTAACTACAGACATTCTTTGTTGTTAGAGAGTTACAGCTTTACGTTTAAGTTTACCAGTGTGTGTTGTTAACGTGATATGATTTTAACTCCTTGTTTTAACTACAGACATCCTTCACGTTAGAGAGTTACAGCTTTACGTTTAAGTTTACCAGTGTATGTTGTTAACGTGATATGATTTTAACTCCTTGTTTTAACTACAGACATTCTTCACGTTAGAGAGTTACAGCTTTACGTTGAGAGTTACAGCTTTACATTTAAGTTTACCAGTGTATGTTGTTAACGTGATATGATTTTAACTCCTTGTTTTAACTACAGACATTCTTCACGTTAGAGAGTTACAGCTTTACGTTAGAGAGTTACAGCTTTACATTTAAGTTTACCAGTGTATGTTGTTAACGTGATATGATTTTAACTCCTTGTTTTATCTACAGACATCCTTTACGTTAGAGGCTACAGCTTTACGTTAGAGTTACAGCTTTACGTTAGAGAGTTACAGCTTTACGTTAGAGAGTTACAGCTTTACGTTAGAGAGTTACAGCTTTACGTTAGAGAGTTACAGCTTTGCATTTAAGTTTACCAGTGCATGTGGTTAACGTGATATGATTTTAACTCCTTGTTTTATCTACAGACATCCTTCACGTTAGAGAGTTACAGCTTTACGTTAGAGAGTTACAGCTTTACATTTAAGTTTACCAGTGTATGTTGTTAACGTGATGTGATTTTAACCCTTGTTTATCTACAGACATTCTTTACGTTAGAGGTTACAGCTTTACATTTAAGTTTACCAGTGTATGTTGTTAACGTGATGTGATTTTAACTCCTTGTTTTATCTACAGACATTCTTTACGTTAGAGTTACAGCTTTACGTTAGAGAGTTACAGCTTTACGTTAGAGAGTTACAGCTTTACATTTAAGTTTACCAGTGTATGTTGTTAACGTGATATGATTTTAACTCCTTGTTTTATCTACAGACATCCTTCACGTTAGAGAGTTACAGCTTTACGTTAGAGTTGCAGCTTTACATTTAAGTTTACCAGTGTATGTTGTTAACGTGATATGATTTTAACTCCTTGTTTTATCTACAGACATCCTTTACGTTAGAGTTACAGCTTTACATTTAAGTTTACCAGTGTATGTTGTTAACGTGATGTGATTTTAACTCCTTGTTTTATCTACAGACATTCTTTACGTTAGAGAGTTACAGCTTTACGTTAGAGTTTACAGCTTTACATTTAAGTTTACCAGTGTATGTTGTTAACGTGATGTGATTTTAACCCTTGTTTTATCTACAGACATTCTTTGTTGTTAGAGAGTTACAGCTTTACGTTAGAGAGTTACAGCTTTACGTTAGAGAGTTACAGCTTTACATTTAAGTTTACCAGTGTATGTTGTTAACGTGATATGATTTTAACTCCTTGTTTTAACTACAGACATTCTTTGTTGTTAGAGAGTTACAGCTTTACGTTTAAGTTTACCAGTGTATGTTGTTAACGTGATATGATTTTAACTCCTTGTTTTAACTACAGACATCCTTCACGTTAGAGAGTTACAGCTTTACGTTTAAGTTTACCAGTGTATGTTGTTAACGTGATATGATTTTAACTCCTTGTTTTTACTACAGACATCCTTTGTTGTTAGAGTTACAGCTTTACGTTAGAGTTACAGCTTTACGTTAGAGAGTTACAGCTTTACGTTAGAGAGTTACAGCTTTACGTTAGAGAGTTACAGCTTTACGTTAGAGAGTTACAGCTTTACGTTTAAGTTTACCAGTGTATGTTGTTAACGTGATATGATTTTAACTCCTTGTTTTATCTACAGACATCCTTTACGTTAGAGAGTTACAGCTTTACGTTAGAGTTACAGCTTTACGTTTAAGTTTACCAGTGTATGTTGTTAACGTGATATGATTTTAACTCCTTGTTTTATCTACAGACATCCTTTACGTTAGAGTTACAGCTTTACGTTAGAGAGTTACAGCTTTACATTTAAGTTTACCAGTGTATGTTGTTAACGTGATGTGATTTTAACCTGTTTTTATCTACAGACATTCTTTGTTGTTAGAGAGTTACAGCTTTACGTTAGAGAGTTACAGCTTTACGTTAGAGAGTTACAGCTTTACATTTAAGTTTACCAGTGTATGTTGTTAACGTGATATGATTTTAACTCCTTGTTTTAACTACAGACATTCTTTGTTGTTAGAGTTACAGCTTTACGTTAGAGAGTTACAGCTTTACATTAGAGTTACAGCTTTACGTTAGAGAGTTACAGCTTTACGTTAGAGTTACAGCTTTACGTTTAAGTTTACCAGTGTATGTTGTTAACGTGATATGATTTTAACTCCTTGTTTTAACTACAGACATCCTTCACGTTAGAGTTACAGCTTTACGTTTAAGTTTACCAGTGTATGTTGTTAACGTGATATGATTTTAACTCCTTGTTTTAACTACAGACATTCTTCATTAGAGAGTTACAGCTTTACGTTAGAGAGTTACAGCTTTACATTTAAGTTTACCAGTGTATGTTGTTAACGTGATATGATTTTAACTCCTTGTTTTAACTACAGACATTCTTCACGTTAGAGAGTTACAGCTTTACGTTAGAGAGTTACAGCTTTACATTAGAGTTACAGCTTTACGTTAGAGAGTTACAGCTTTACGTTTAAGTTTACCAGTGTATGTTGTTAACGTGATATGATTTTAACTCCTTGTTTTAACTACAGACATCCTTCACGTTAGAGAGTTACAGCTTTACGTTTAAGTTTACCAGTGTATGTTGTTAACGTGATATGATTTTAACTCCTTGTTTTAACTACAGACATTCTTCACGTTAGAGTTACAGCTTTACGTTAGAGAGTTACAGCTTTACATTTAAGTTTACCAGTGTATGTTGTTAACGTGATATGATTTTAACTCCTTGTTTTAACTACAGACATTCTTCACGTTAGAGTTACAGCTTTACGTTAGAGAGTTACAGCTTTACATTTAAGTTTACCAGTGTATGTTGTTAACGTGATATGATTTTAACTCCTTGTTTTATCTACAGACATCCTTTACGTTAGAGAGTTACAGCTTTACGTTAGAGAGTTACAGCTTTACGTTAGAGAGTTACAGCTTTACGTTAGAGAGTTACAGCTTTACGTTAGAGAGTTACAGCTTTACGTTAGAGTTACAGCTTTGCATTTAAGTTTACCAGTGTATGTGGTTAACGTGATATGATTTTAACTCCTTGTTTTATCTACAGACATCCTTCACGTTAGAGTTACAGCTTTACGTTAGAGAGTTACAGCTTTACATTTAAGTTTACCAGTGTATGTTGTTAACGTGATGTGATTTTAACCCTTGTTTTATCTACAGACATTCTTTACGTAAGAGTTACAGCTTTACATTTAAGTTTACCAGTGTATGTTGTTAACGTGATGTGATTTTAACTCCTTGTTTTATCTACAGACATTCTTTACGTTAGAGTTACAGCTTTACGTTAGAGTTACAGCTTTACGTTAGAGAGTTACAGCTTTACATTTAAGTTTACCAGTGTATGTTGTTAACGTGATATGATTTTAACTCCTTGTTTTATCTACAGACATCCTTCACGTTAGAGTTACAGCTTTACGTTAGAGAGTTACAGCTTTACATTTAAGTTTACCAGTGTATGTTGTTAACGTGATATGATTTTAACTCCTTGTTTTATCTACAGACATCCTTTACGTTAGAGTTACAGCTTTACATTTAAGTTTACCAGTGTATGTTGTTAACGTGATGTGATTTTAACTCCTTGTTTTATCTACAGACATTCTTTACGTTAGAGGTTACAGCTTTACGTTAGAGTTACAGCTTTACATTTAAGTTTACCAGTGTATGTTGTTAACGTGATGTGATTTTAACCCTTGTTTTATCTACAGACATTCTTTGTTGTTAGAGTTACAGCTTTACGTTAGAGAGTTACAGCTTTACGTTAGAGTTACAGCTTTACATTTAAGTTTACCAGTGTATGTTGTTAACGTGATATGATTTTAACTCCTTGTTTTAACTACAGACATTCTTTGTTGTTAGAGTTACAGCTTTACGTTTAAGTTTACCAGTGTATGTTGTTAACGTGATATGATTTTAACTCCTTGTTTTAACTACAGACATCCTTCACGTTAGAGTTACAGCTTTACGTTTAAGTTTACCAGTGTATGTTGTTAACGTGATATGATTTTAACTCCTTGTTTTAACTACAGACATCCTTTGTTGTTAGAGAGTTACAGCTTTACGTTAGAGAGTTACAGCTTTACGTTAGAGAGTTACAGCTTTACGTTAGAGAGTTACAGCTTTACGTTAGAGTTACAGCTTTACGTTAGAGTTACAGCTTTACGTTTAAGTTTACCAGTGTATGTTGTTAACGTGATATGATTTTAACTCCTTGTTTATCTACAGACATCCTTTACGTTAGAGTTACAGCTTTACGTTAGAGTTACAGCTTTACGTTTAAGTTTACCAGTGTATGTTGTTAACGTGATATGATTTTAACTCCTTGTTTTATCTACAGACATCCTTTACGTTAGAGAGTTACAGCTTTACGTTAGAGAGTTACAGCTTTACATTTAAGTTTACCAGTGTATGTTGTTAACGTGATATGATTTTAACTCCTTGTTTTAACTACAGACATCCTTTACGTTAGAGAGTTACAGCTTTACGTTAGAGAGTTACAGCTTTACGTTAGAGAGTTACAGCTTTACATTTAAGTTTACCAGTATATGTGGTTAACGTGATATGATTTTAACTCCTTGTTTTAACTACAGACATCCTTTGTTGTTAGAGAGTTACAGCTTTACGTTTAAGTTTACCAGTGTATGTTGTTAACGTGATATGATTTTAACTCCTTGTTTTAACTACAGACATCCTTTGTTGCTAAGGTGGTGCAATTTTACATGATACATTAATCAGTAGCTTTTATATTGAGTCTGTTGATATTTGCCTGACGATAAAACTTCATTTTCACATGTTGTCAGGAATCATGTTTGTTAAATCATTTCATCACAGATTAATGCCATTCCATAGTTACCTTGATTAAACATGACAACAATTATACACTATTCATTATAAAAATACCATTAGATTGAATTCATATTACAGTGAATGATAATTAATATGAGGTAGCCAAATTTTTTGTTCCAATCTCGGTAGGAATGTTAAATGGCTGTATCATGTGAATGTAATACATATCCATACCAGATTAAATGAAGGCAATCAAATATTAGAAACTTTGGAGTACATATGTTAACCAACCTTTTCATGATAAGCAACTTACAAAAGTCAAAGGTTCTAGATATAGGTCAGTATCAAACATTACATTTAATGATGAGAAAGTATGTATTTTATGATACTGCACGAACATAGAATGTTTAGTTAATCTGTCCAAATCAATATGATCACCCTGGTATAAGTTTTGAAAATGGTTTTGTGTTTGTCCATCTTTTTTCACGTACATTTTGTAAATGCATAATTTTCATTTTGAGACAAACTTGATGAATTGCACTATACAATGTGTTTGTGACATACTTTTTAATGATTGGAAATGAATTGATGCGTAGGTAGTCAATTTAGAACAGGACTATTTATATTTTAAAACTGAAGATACTAAATTAGACAAAAATCACTAATCAAAGGACATAACAATTGAACGAATATAATGCTTTAATTGAAAGCAGTAAAGAAGAACAGTTACAGAGACGGAGAACAGCAGTAAAACGCGATTCATTAATTTTGTTTTGAATGTAAAGATTATATGTTCGGAAATGGCACAAAAGCCTGTTTGCCGTCAAATAAATACTCCTTTACTGTTTTCATTGATATATAACCCCAATGGTATAAAACATGTTTTGTCTCGTTATTATATTTCAAAAGTTACGAAAGATGTTCTTTAACAGACCTACAGTCCCAATACATGTTTTTGTCTTTTTAGAATATTTACATCACTAACTGCTGTTAACGTTTGTTTTCTGAGTATTATATATCACTAACTGCTGTTAACGTTTGTCTTTCTGGGGTATTATATATCACTAACTGCTGTTAACGTTTGTCTTTCTGGAGTATTATATATCACTAACTGCTGTTAACGTTTGTCTTTCTGGAGTATTATATATCACTAACTGCTGTTAACATTTCGTCTTTCTGGAGTATTATATATCACTAACTGCTGTTAACGTTTGTTTTGTAGAGTTCTTTGTGAATTAATTTTAAAGTATTTTATTTAGTTGGTTTTAAATTCCTTGAATTTCATTGTTGGTCCTGTATCTCGTGACATGTTTTCTTATATGATCGGTTTAGATGTTGGATAAACTTTAATGAGACATCAAGCAATAGATATTTGTGGTTTTCAATGAAACTTGAATACATGTGATATAGTTCGATTGAAACTTTTGAGGTTTTGGTTCAATTTGCCCTTTTATTTAGATTGATAGTTTTAGAATTTGTTTATGAAATTTTTTTATTCCACATTTAAGAAAGTGTATCAATATAAAAATATGGAGATGTGGTATGATTGTCAATGAGATAACTGTTTTAATTTTTTTATGAATATCTTCTTTTATTATTGTGGTTATGTCTTTCATACCCACTTCATATACTTCCCTCTGTGTGATTGTGATTGGTAACTATTTAACATGAAGTAATTTTTTAATTTCTTGTATGTTTTATTAAATCGCATTCTTTTAAAAGTCATGGCATAAAGCATGATATGCATTGCTTAGAAGTTTTCCATGGTATGAAATAACGCTATTTTTTTAACTTCAATTTTGCTGAAATATGATGCTGGGCTACTGCATTAACCTTGTTCATGCTCTTTAAAGCACTGCAACAAATCTAATAATTATTCGACAGTGATTCATTATATAAATGTTAAATTACTAAGCTATATCAAAGGGCAATAAGACAATTATTTAGTCTTATTGCCCTAAGATCGAAATAATGTCATTTGTTTATCAGTAATAAGTATGCTTCAAATTGGTGTACATAAATATCCCTCTTCTTCTAAACTGGGGAAAGTTGCAAAGTCAATACACCTGGCCCAGATGCCCAAGTGAGCTTTTCTCATCACTTGGCGTCCGTCGTCCGTTGGCCTCTATTTCTGAAACTGAAGCATTTAGAGCAAATCTGACTTGACTTTGACCTACTTTTAATTTAACTACTGGGTAAAATTAAACCAAACTTGGCCTCAATCATTATTAGAGTATTTAATACTATTTATTATGTTTTTAACATTATTCTACATGATTTCCAAAACACAGTAGATACATGTGAGCGACACAGGCTCATGAAAGTCTCTGGTTAAGTACTTTATTGGTTTTGTTTTTAAATTCCCAGAATTTCATTGTTGGTCCCGTATCTCGTGACATGTTTTCTTATATGATCGGTTTCATATTTTGTTTGATATTCTAACGATTGTCTACGCTTATGCATTGATAACGGAGTAAGCTATACCCTGTCGCGGTGATATATTTCAAATGGGTGATAATTATGTTCTTTTATAGGTACAGTCCCTAAACATATTTTTCGTTTTGAGTATTGATATCACTTTGTATTAGAATTGCCATCAACATTGTTTGTGGGAGTAATGTGTGTCTTACCTTTTAGCTCACCTGGCCCAGAGACTAGTGAGCTTTCTCATCACTTGTCGTCCGTCGTCCGTCGTCAGTCGTTGTTAACTTTACAAAAATCTTCTCCTCTGAAACTACTGGGCCAAACTTGGCTACAATCATCATTAGGGTATCTAGTTTAAAATGTATCAATGACCCCGCCTGCCATCAAACATTGCCGACATGGCATAAAATAAAACATAGGGTAAAATGCTGTTTTGGCTTATATCTCTGAAACTGAAGCATGTAGAGGAAATCTGACAGGGAGAATCAGGTTGAGATCTGTCCGCCCTGAAATTTTGAGACGAATCAGAGAGCCCGTTGTTAGCCTGTTGCCACGGAATTGGTAATTTTAAGGAAATTTGCAGTTTTTGGTTATTATCTTGAATATTATCATAGATAGAAATAAACTGTAAACAGCAATAATGTTCAGCACAGTAAGATCTACAAATAAGTCAAATGGCCAAAATTGTCAATTGACCCCTTAAGGAGTTATTGCCCTTTATAGTCAAGTTTTAACAATGTTTTCGTAAATTTTTGTAATCTTTTACAAAAATCGTGTCCATGGAACTACAGAGACAAATTTTACCAAACTTGACCATAATGATCATAAGGGTATCTAGTTTAAAAATATGTCCGTTGACCATGCTTGCAAACCAACATGGCCGACATGCCTAAAAATAGAACATAGGAATGAAATGCTGTTTTGGCTGATATCTCTGAAACTAAAGCATTTAGAGCAAATCTGACTTGGGTAAAATGTCAATCACGTTTAGATCTATCTGCCCTGAAATTTTTAGACGAATCAGACAACCCGTTGTTGGGTTGCTGCCCTGAATTAGTAATTTTAAGGACATTTTGCAGTTTTGGTTATTATGTGTTCATATTCTCAAAATCAAATATAGTATCACGCCTGTATTTAATTGACAATGAAAATACAGTAGATTTTTCTTGGTCAGCATTTAACCTTGACATTTGCCAGAGTCCAATAATGTTACAAATCATATATAGCCACGCCTTACTCATTAACATATTTAATCCACTCAAGCTGCACTTTTCGTGAATTAAATACGTTAATTCGTAAATGTCGTGCTATATATATATAACTTGTAAGACTACAATGGGATGACCTGCTTTTAATTTAACTATTGAGCCAAATTTAACCAAACTTGGCCTCAATCATTATTAGGTATGTAATACTATTTAAAATGGTGTTAACCTTATTTTACATGATTTCCAAAAAATAGTAGATACATGTGAGCAACACAGGCTCTTGAGAGCCTCTAGTTAAGTACTTTATTGGGTTGGTTTCTAAATTCCTGGAATTTCATTGTTGGTCCAGTATGTCGTGACATGTTTTCTTATATGATCGGTTTCATATTTTGTTTGATATTCAAAGAATTCCTACACTTATGCCTTGATAACCTCCGTTGTATTTAGTCACTTTTCGGGTTTTTGGCTGTTTATGCTCTTCAAATTTGTGTTTAAATTAGTCTTGTAACATTATTATTTGAGTGCCAACGGTCATGTAATAAATCAATGAAGCATGCCTGGTATCTTTGATGAGTTTTGCAGTCCTCGAATTACAAAGTTTTACTATGGTATTTTAGGTGTAAATTTGAATACTCATTGAAATATCAAAATCAATAAATCTGTTTGTTGTACTATTTCTAAGTCTATGTTTTGGAACTGAAGTACTTGTACATTTGCATTAGATAAACATTGACGCTGGGTATTTGTTCGTCTAACAACAACAACACATCATGTCAATCTGGGTTTGGGTTTTACCTTCTTGTACTTTTAGGTTTCATCAGCACTTCAACATTTTCGAAGTTTTTAAAATACTTTATACTCCAGCATTACTGAAGAGATATTAAATATCGAAATGTGTATTCGGTGCAGTAAAGTTTGTACCATTAATGCTGTTAATACATGAGAACAAATGAATAAAATCTCGAAGTAATAGGAACTCAGACTGCTTAAGATTGAGGTTATAGTTTATAAACACCGGAATATCAGACAATATTTACATATTTCTATTATGTAATGTATCAGAAATCAACTGTTAATTAGCAGTTAAAAAGTCGAAAGTTTTTATTGAACAAAATTTTAAGGTCAATGATTTGCCGGAGAACAGTGACGTGAATGTGATTATATGTGGTTCCAATCAGGTACTCCTTTTAAAGTGTTATTCAAATAAAAAGAATTAAATAGACTACCAAAGTTGTTAAATTGGAACTGAGTTTTATTTCTGCTATTTTTATTATCTTATTATAACAAACTGAACAGTCTTCTTCTTATTTGATTTTGATTTAATTCCTAAATAGTCTACTCATTTGGTATCCCATTGTACAGTAACTTTAATTTATTCTATGATCTGTTACAGGATTCATTATCTGTAAGTATTGTTATGTTATGGTATACATTTATAATAAGCATTTGCATTACATGTTATGCCTTGGACCTTTTCTAATGCTCGTGTTCTTTCTCTAAACGACGTTTTCATTAAAGGCATAACAACCACTTATGCTATATATTAGTCAATAATAGATTTTAGGCTGACAAACTGTTATTCACATTTTGAAATATTTAATATTAAAACAAACAAGAATAATTAGTTGTTATAACGAACCTGCTCTGTTTTATTTTACTTCTTTAGTAAAACAGCAATTGCAGCCTGTTAAATAAAAGCAACAGTGGTTCATCGATCTGAAAATTGCTTAAATCATTTAAGAGCAAAATCAAGATAACAAACACAATTTAAGTAATTGTAAATTAGAATTTCATTCTTTATTTTTCCTATAACTTAATCAGTGAATAAACACACTATACTAAATTGAGGAAACACAGAAATTTGAAAATAAAATCGTCGATCAAAACTGAGATAGACAACTAATGACCTATTGTAGAAGTGATACATTATATACAACCTTTGATATACATTTCTTAAATTCATTGCTTACTATTATGTTTTCTTAAAAACTAAACTGAACTGTTTTTGAAAATTAATGATGTTCTCTTCAGTGAGGCGTTTTCTTCAAACCGTTAGATAGAGATATATATAGAATAATACATTGCAAAATCCGTATCGCATGCTGTATCACCATGAAAAACCAACATCAATCCCGAGGGCCGAAGGTGATACAGCGAGCGATACGTATTTTGTAATGTACTGATCTGTTTATCATATATTTTAACAAAATCAGATTCATGATATGTAAGGGGACAAACATTTGATCCTGAGGCGGGGGCCTGGCAGATTTTAGAAAAATATATTCTGGCCCCATTTAGATGAAAATAAATAATCTTGTCTTATCACATGAAAATAAATATTCTTGCACCAAATACATTTTGTAATCATTTACAAAGGTATCCAATATTAACAGAAAATCCGGGAAAGTATTATCAGTTGTTCTTTTGAGGATATGCAGTGAACGTTCCTCTCCTTTTCACCTAGATAAATATAATTTCCTCTATGAAATCTCAATTCTGCTAAGCCCTCTTGTTGACGCTTAAATAATGTGGTTAAATTTCGTATCATGCCAGGAAATACGGCAACTGGACTTCATATATGTCAAAATTTGACGTCATTCGATATATGACGTCACGCATTGATAACGTAACATTGAAAACCTAGCGAAGCCTCGGAAAGATTACATTATATAATCTTTGGTCTTTTATTTGAAAGAGATGCAGTAATGAAGTAATTGCAGAAATTTCAAGCGGATAACAACTGAGGAGTTCCGGAAACAATCTCGAGATTTTCCTAAAGGGTGCGATACGTGGTATGCGATACGGGTTTAGCTATGAGATACAGGGTATGCGATACAGGGTAGATGATACAGACTGGATAAAAACCTTTATTAGATATACAAAATTTCTGTATTTAGTACTAAATATATGATAAACTTTGATATTATCAATGACATATTCGAAATATTGAATAATATTTTACGTACAAAAGTTATAATAACATTTCACATGTATATTAGTATCAGTACAGTATAGTTATCATACTTATTGTAAATCATTTTCCTTTTCAGTGATTGCAAGAAATGTGGGTAGTTTTAGCTTTTTAGCTCTTATTTTTAGATGAAGGTAACATGATATTAACATTTGTCTTAAACATTAATTAAAATTAAAACATACTAAACACCTAGGCAAATTCAAAAGGGAAGTCCATAAAACTGACAAAAATCAAACCATCAATCAACGGAACAGGTGAAAAACAACACAATGTTCTGACTTGGTACAGGCATTTTGACAGAAAATAATGGGTTAAACCTGGTTTTATAGAAAGTTAAAGTCGAGATACATCAATCTATTAAAACATTTTGAACTAGAAATTCTATCGACATCAATGTTGTTTGTTTAACAGAGTAAACGTTGGCAACATAAAAGTACTAAAGCAATGATCATTACACAAAATTACTAAGTGCAGTTGGAAATCACAAACGCTGGTCTGGTATTGAACAGAAATCGAAATAGATTAAATGCGGTCCAAAGTAAAGGACAAATATAAACAATGTAATTGCAATATGAAAAGAAAACAATTACATAAAGTAGAAATCAAATTTGAAAAAGTGAAAAACCAGTAACGGCCTTCGGTTCAATGTGTTTTTTTTTGGAAAGGAGCGCAAATTTGGTGATCCAAATACGCGGTTTGACCGTAAGTGAATATGAGTGTGTTGTAATTTGGTGTGACTTAAAACAAAAGCTGATATTCTGTTTTCTTCTTTTAGAATAACAGGAGCATGTCACTTCGTTTGATAACTGTTAAAAGAAACGACCATAAGCACCTTGTACACCAATAATAAACATTGGAGGCACTATTTACACTAATGATAAACTGGGAGGGCATACCATTAAGTACTTAATAATAGCCAGTCTTTTAACCCATAATAAACATTGGTAGCTGAACCGTTGTATACTGATTTACTTCCACCTACATTTACACATATGAACAGCAGGGAGGATGAACCTTTATATGCTTAATAATCACAACCTATAAGTATACCCATAATACACATTAGAATGCGAACCACTACGAACTTATTCATTATAACCTATATTCAGATCCATAACAAACTGAGGAGTGCAAACAGCTATATATTGATTTATTTCCTCCTCTATTTACACTGATAATAAACAGGGAATAATGTATGATCATATACTGCTCTATTACCATCTTCTGGTTGCACTTCTGTAAATATAGACAATGCAATTTCCCATAGGAACTCCATTTGCAGCTAAAACTGTGCCACTTTTACTATGAAGTTTCGTCAAAATTATATCCTAGAATGGAAAGTTGATTTGCACTACTATTTATTCAAAGGGCAATACATGGGGCTGTGCAGCATATTTTCAACATTTTATGCTCGAACTTCTTAGACTTTAATCTTAAACTAAAATTCTGTACCTCTGCCTTCACTTTGGGTCTTTCTCAGAATTCAATTTTCACCGCTACCATGTGTTTTATACTGGTAACATTTCCACGTTATGTCTCTATGAGATGAAACATAGATATCATATCTGAGGAACCAGTGCGTAAACGAAACAAAATATCTATGAATAATATATATCTCCCAAAAGGCTTGGTTTGTGAAACAGCTGTACTTACAAAGTGCAACCTTCATTGACAGCAATGATAAACAGGAAAGACCAACTGTTAAAGACAGATTTATCATGATTTATATGTACACCTATTATAAGCATGGGAGGGCGAACTGTTAAATACTGATGTATTTCCACTTATATTTAAACTCAGGAAAAACAGGGAGGGCAAACCGTTACATACTTTTTACCGCCTATATTGACACCCATGATAAACAGTGGATCATAAACCCTTTAGTACCTATTTATTCACACTTATATGTTTACCAATAATAACCAATTGATAGAGAACCATTATCTGATTAGGTAGCACATTATATTTACTCCAGAAATCGACTGTAACATGTTATTGAATGTGCCTACTCTTAACCTCTAAACAATCTACATGTATAAGTAACTATGTGATAAAGAACTTCACTAATAACCACAAATGTATCTATAAATAATCACCTGATAAAGAACTTAACTCTTAACCTGAAATAACTATGAGTAATAATGTGAACAAGTACTTTACTCTAAACCTAAAATATCTATAGTAATAATGTGAAAATAACTTTACTCTTAACAATACTATCTATGCGTAATAATGAGAAAAGTATTTGACTTTTACCTCGATTTTCCATAGGTAATAATGAGAAAAAGTATTTGACTTTTACCTCAATTTTCCATGAGTAATAATGGGAAAAAGTATTTGACTTTTACCCCGATTTTCCATGAGTAATAATGTGAAAAGTAATTTCTCCTCTATGCTTAAAATATCTATGATTAATAATGTGATGAAGTACTTTATAACTACCAAATTTTCTGAGTAATAATGTAAACAAATACTTAACTCCTTACCTAAAATATCTATAAGTAATAATGAGATAAATTACTTTACTCTTAACCTGAAATATTTATGAGTAATAATGAGATAAAATACTTTACTTTAAACCTCAAATATCTATGAGTAAAAAGTAAAATAACAAAATACCGAACTCCGAGGAAAATCTAAACGGAAAGTCCCTAATCAAATGGCAAAATCAAAAGCTCTAACACATCAAACGAATGGATAACAACTGTCATATTTCTTGACTTGGTACAGGCATTTTCTTATGTAATGAAGTCATTGACAAACTGTCATTGCATTAGCAAAAACGAAGAATGACAAAAAAAAAAAAAAAACATCAGTACACAAAACACACCATCGAAAACTAAAGCAACATGAACCCCACAAAACCTTCGGGTAGTTTCAGATGCTTTTGAAGAGTGAACAAATTCTGCTCCATGTGCCAACTGTTATAAGTTGTCAAAAAAAAAAAAAAACAAAAAAAACAAACAAACTTACAATGTTTTGTGGTTTCAAACTAACCATTATATTCTGTTACATTTCTATTTGTACATATATGAATGTCGTTCGTTCGCATAGACGACTTTCAAATTCATACACTCCCGTATATTCCTATGTCACAATGTTTATGTTATTACATGACAGTAAACCCGATTGTTCAATGACGTCATCTACGCCGATTCACCTCGGGTCAACCGGTGTAACTCATTCACAAGAACAACTCGATGTTGGTCTATTTATTTTACTCTTTCATATTCAAAACTGCGAGAATGTTTTAGTGTTGTAAATATTAAATTTCCTGAACAAGTTTTGTGCATGGGTATATATCTATCATTGTTTAATAAAATATAAATGGCAGGCATAGTTCTAAATTTACATTACTCTGTATTTTATTATTTTTAGATGCGAAATGAGGCATGATATGATTGGAGAACTGTAATACAGAATGACCATGATAAGTATTTCACCTGAGATTGCAGGACTTACAAACAGTCATCTATAGATTGTCTATCATCAGCTCTTCAATGTTTGTATAACGTTTTATATTTTGAAGTATTGAGGCCTTGAGCTCACAAAAGAGAAATGAATGAGCGTCAGATTTAATACAATTAGTTAAATGAGCGTCAGATGTAGTACAATTAGTTACGCAAATGCTATTACTTTATGTTTTTTGAAATTATTGTAAAATGTTATGCAGATCCTGATTAGAAAGATATAGTATTATACGATATGTTGTACTTTTAACCTTTTCTTCAATATAATATATTTTGTAATCCTATTATTCTATCATAAGTCAACTATTATTGTCACTCGGTACATTTTTTCAATATAGAACAAGACAGTACAAATATCAAATTATTCTTTTAGTATTGTACTTGAAGTCATTGTTATTTCTAATAACAATAGCATATTAATAAGATCAAGTACGTAAAATGTGAAAATGTCATAAATATATCTAAAACAAACATAATGTTCTATTTTTCAAAGGCTCAAATCTGCATTTTCCTTAATAGATATAATACTTTTGAGTAGCCATCATAGACGAAAAGGAGCGAATGTGAGTATACAGCAACGTTACCGCAACCTGGCGTCCACAAAACCCTTTGAAGTCATCTTCAACACTAAAACAGTGTCTTAACCATATATCAACTAATCCATAACTTGAATTTCTATGAGCGTTTCAATCAACATTTATTTTATTGTTGGTTGCATTATTGTAGTATACACTACATCCCTTATTATATATTAGAACAAATATTTGATGATTTCATAGATATTATATGATTCATAAAAGATATTCGAAAAGTGGCACCATTGACTTTGTATATATTACAATGTTTTTGTTTTTATTAAGTAAGGAAAAGAGAAAATCTACCTATGTTTTTCTTTTTATTCTCATGTGTTAATTTCAAAACATGTAAACGACTTCGTTAATATACGTCTAAGTCAGTTTAGAAGACATTTGTGTATACATGATATATCACATAATAAATAAAATTGA
>JAASAO010000505.1:0-83189 GCA_017311375.1 Mytilus coruscus
TGCTCGAAAGTTTTATGACCGCAAGGCTCTCGCATGATCCTTCTGGGCTTTCGTAATACTTTATTAAAGAGTGCTTTGAATACACCTTATTGCTATTTTTCCGCCATTACTGGACATCACAAAGGTTCCCGTAAAATTTTGACGTCATAATACAAAATATGTGACGACACAATGGAAGTGTGATTGTTGTATGACGTCAATGGTTGAAGGGGACAAATTCTCAGGTCATCTGGGACAGAGGATGAATTCTAATATATATACATAACATACCTGTTTGGTTTAGGAATAAAATCCAGGATCTGGATTTCCTTATCAACCGCCAGAATCATTGATAATTGAATTTGTTAACGCATCCAAGTCATAAACTAGAGCCTTTACATAGTTCCATCTGCCAATATCACATATTATAAATACCTACAAATACAGGCGATAGATTAAAATCAGCACCATTGTATATCGATGATACATAGAGTATCAGCTCATTCAGATTGTAAGCAAAATAGCAGTACCATCTGAAAATGGGAAACCTTGATTATCTCGAGCATGTGAATCAAATAAATAGTAATTATCATCACGACGAAATATACTTATTGTAAGACCTGATAATGTAATTATACAAATTAGAATCGGATATATCAAATGCAGTTCTCAGTGCTGTTGATATATCAATTGACAATGACTGCTGATCGCCACTGTGTCCAACAAATCCAAAGAATAAATGACCATGTACGAGTACATTAAATTGTCTACCCCATATGCTAACATTATTTGGGACCTCGCTGTATTGCAAGTATCTTAGGTTTTCAGGAAATAAGATGCGATCATATAAATTGCTGCCTTCAGTAATAATAATTTCATCTATAGTCGTAGATGTCCAGCTAGAGGGTCATTAAACTGAACATTGTAAAAATCTAATATAGCAACAGCTGCCATTATAGTATAGTGCACTGAAACCCTAACTGAACATTGTAAAATCTAATATATCAGCAACAGCCACTATAGTATTGACTTCTCAAAGTTTCATTTCTTGTCAACTCAACAACATGTACACATCGAGAAAAATAGTGCTGGACCTTGCTTTAGCTTGCACCAAAAGCGTGCATCAATGTTATGATACTGAAGTGAAATAGCTATGATATGAACTGTGGACAAGAAATATATGTGATGACATTTTAGTTGCAGTCTCATCAGAAATGAGAACTGTAACTGTGTAGATATATTGTTGGTGGGATATGTACAGTGTACAGAGTATTGGTTCAATATTTTTATCTAGCTGATTTTATTAGTGCACCGTTGTTATTTTGACTGTGGAAATGTATATAGTGACAATTCAAATGATTCAAAATCAAGTTTAATCTACGCTGACAAAAGACAGCAGTGCCAGTGGTTCATCTGACAGAGGTGGCAATACACCTTATCGCTATTCCCCTTGACCGAGAATCTGTCCGCTTGAACTTTTGACGTCATACAACAATCACTTTTCCATTGTGGCGTCAGATATTTTCTATTATGACGTCAAAATTTTACGGGAACTTTTGTGATGTCCAGTAATGGCGGCCAAATAGCGATAAGGTGTATACAGGATAGGTAAAGGTAAAGGTAGATTATCTGTATTATTGTTTTTTTTAAAGAACATTAATAATACATAAATATACACCTTCGTACCAAAATTGCAACAGAATTTCAAGATAACATAAATTTCATTATCACAGAATGATATTATTCGCTCAAATTGACAGCGCTTCGTGAACTAACATTGGCTTATTATGATAGAAAATGAACACTTCATTAAAATTTGTACCGATGACCTACTATCATGATTTTAACCGACCCCACTTACGGACGCTTTCACATATAATGCATACAACTCCTTTATACCCAATCAGAAGTTAAGATATCCTTCACTTCCCCAAGAAGCAGCCCGGAAGCAGCCGAGAAGCAGCCATTTAATGTTATATATAACCAATGGGATACCGTTAACAGATTTACCACATTCCAGACGTCCAGCCTTTGACTAATCAGGTGATCCGGTAATGAGTGGTGAAAATATATGAAAACGGAACGACTCTTCGAACCAAAGAACCCGGATAGAACCAAGGTTCAGAACCAAAAGACCCGGATGGAACCAAGGTTTTGAACCAGAGTGCCCGGATAGAACCTTATTGCATTCGGAATTCTCATGACTTTTATACCTTTAACGTATTTTCCAAATCATTTATATATTTAGTATATTTATATAATATAATTTTCGAGCAGGATAAGTCCGTTTTATTGCGCACACTCACTTAGTCCTGGGATAATATACAGATAAAATGCAAAAATAGTAAATCTACAGATTAAAAGTACTGATTTCACACGTCGTAACGTGCTTAAAAACACATGAAGTACGCTTAGATTCTGCTGGATGCCCAAAGACTTAGAGGAAAATGGGAAACCGGTGAAATACCTTTGCAATCATTTACGATGCATCTCTATGAAATATCCGCGGACTTAAGTGTTGAATATCTTGCCAATGGGGCGACAGAGGACGATCGACCTCGAAATTTTCGGGTACTAAGTGGCAAGTTTTGGAGTATAACACAAAATCTTGTCTTAATTTTGTACTTATCGGCCTAATGATTTAAAGAATTATATATCAGAAAATCATTTAAGCGGTACCCTCGTCAAATCAGTAGAAATGCTTTAAATTGAATGAATTCTTACCTTGTTTACTTTTTTTCATTTTCTCCGCTTCGTTAGTACCCAATTTCGGTGGCGATGTTACACAGTGGTTACAGGTAAAAAACACAAACGTCCTGCGTCCGTCTGGTCACGCCTTGTCTTTCACGATCGAGATAATGCGTTGCCCGATCTTTCACGACCAGTTTTGATGAAAAATCAACAAAATTCAGTGTTTTAAAAACAAAATGAACGGTTTCAAGGGAAAAACCTTTTATTTTACTGTAGTATCTGATACACAAAGATTCAGTTTCAAATATATCATTATATATTGGAATGTGGTCATTATAGGTACAAAACGTGTTCTTTTTAATGAATCCCATAGACTTGTGTTGCGCCTTTTGTGTTTTCTCATAAACTACTGCATATTTCATTTATCTTATTGCACAGTATTATTGAGAAAGTTGATCATTTTGACAGACATAATGTTTTTCGGATTTGTTCCGCGTTTTGAAAATACAACAAATTTTTCACAGATTTGAAGTAGAATTTCAATTAATTACATTCATGATCCGATACCAGATCTTTCACGATCCAATCGCAATGCTTGACCACCGTTAAGTATTCTTTCACGATCGTTTCTCTCGATATACCGATTGACAGCCGTGACTAAGGGATCAGTCTTGATAACCACGTGTACACCTGTGGGTGTTAAATTGCACGTGCTTTGTGAGACAGGTCTTTGGATGGTCACTTAAATGTCAATTGTTCATTCAATGTGTATCAATTTGTAAATAACGAACTTTCATTGTATACTATTTATATTTATATTGTTAATGTATTTCTGTTAGCCATTACATCATGTGCTCATATGTATTGTATCTCCTGTATCGCAGAAAACTGCGACTGAGTTATGAAATAAAGTTCATTGTTTAATGTAAAGTTCATTGATTTACTAGTAACACGATAGCACGTTTTAAAACTGTCTATTTTACCCCACCTTTTTTTTTTTTTTGTTTAGATACATTGTATCTTAATCCTTAAAAGTACATTCGAGAAGAGAGTTGAGATATATATTTATGTGCATTAGGGCCGCGGATAGCAGGGCAGTCAAGAAAATCAAGGCAGCTAAGACGGATAAACAACAGCATGGTAGAAAAGACCGCAGAAGCGGCTGGTTCGTCGTATCAACAGGCGCACAGTGGTGGAAATTCTGGCGGTAATGGTTTGCAGCCCTTTCGTGCAGGGGCATCTGCCGGCGGAGCTCAAAGCCAGCAGAGCCCAGCAAAACCTTCCGACGTCTGTTATAAGTGTGGATTCTATGGGCATTGGGCGAGAGAATGTCGCAGACAAAGCAAGAACAGAGTACCCAGAGCACCTCCTTCTTAAAGAAAACAATCAAGAAATTTTAATGTACATGAACAATTTAATATTGACACTTACTTTGAATATGAAAAGATGTTTCTGATATAACTGTTAAGGGCAGATTACGTGCTTCTTTAAATTTTTGGGTTAAGATTTGTACAACAGATTTTGTTTATAATATAATCAAAGAAGGTTATAAAATTCTTTTTACAAGAACCTACTTCTGTAATTTTGAAAATAATATATCTGCTTTAAAAATTGAATTTTTGTACATGAAGCTATTTTAGATTTGCTCAAAGGCGGTTTAGTTAAAGAGGTATCGAACAGACCGCACGTTGTGAACCCGCTGACCGTAGTAATCAGTGCAAAAGGTAAACATAGACTTGTACTAGATTTAAGACATGTAAACAAAACGGTATTAGTAAACAAAGTTAAATTCGAAGATGTGAAAGTTGCTAAACAATACATTACAAACAATTCCGTTGGATTCCTTTTGATTTAAAAGCAGGGTATCATCATATTGATATATTTGCTCCACATCAAGTATTTAGGTTTTCGTGGAAGTTTGAGGGATTGAAAAATATTACGTATTTACAGTTTTACCTTTTGGATTGAAATCGAGTGGTTATGTATTTACAAGGTATTACGACCATTAGTCGCACTGGCGGAGAAAAGGTATTAGAATTGTCGTATATTTAGACAACGGATTGGGGTTAGCTGATGATAGTGAAGTATGTAAATTACATGCAGACATCGTTAAATCAGATTTAATTATGTCGGGTTTTGTTCCAAACAAGGAGAAGAGTATCTGGTCCCCTTCTTATTCATTGAAATGGTTAGTTTATATGGAATTTACAAAATGTGTTTTGCAAATTCTCGAGTCCAAAATATTGGACTTGCAAGAATGCATAGGCATTGCTTTAAGTAATCCTTGTAAAGTTAAAATTAGAACCTTGCAAAATCTGTGGCAAGGTTATATCTCTTACTCAGCAATCTGCAATGTTACTCAGATAATGACAAGAGCTAAATTTGCTTTGATTAACGAACGAGATGATTGGGATCAGTGCATTGACATTAACTTCAACAGTGATTTAATTTTTTAATTCATGTTTTGGAAAAATAATGTACAATTGCTAATGCCTGTTTCTTTATTACCAAAGGCAAATGAGTTTAGTATTTATAGTGATGCAAGTGATATAGGTGCAGGAGGTTTTATACAAAGCTCAACACATGTAATGTATTAATCCTGGACGAATTCAGAAAAGGTCAAAAGCTCCACATGGAGAGAGGTTAAAGCAATCGAGTTGTGCTTAGTATCATTTGCGCATTTAGTTTGCATCAGTACAGTTGTTTTTGTTTTATACAGACAACCAGAACGCAGTGACCGTTATTGAGAAAGGTAGCAAGATATTAGAACTTCAGAACTTGACTCTTCCAATTTGTAATACTTGTATTGTGAATTGTATTTCTATAAATGTTAAATGGGTACCACGAGAATAAAACGAGCAAGCAGATTATTTAAGTCGAATCGTTGATATCGACGATTGGGGGACTTCAGATGAATTTTTCGAGTTTGTAGATAATTAATGGGGACCTCACTTCATTGACAGGTTTGCCAATATGGAAAATAGAAATCTATCTAGACTTAATTCTTTATATTGGAATCCGGGTTCAGAAAGTATAGATTCATTTACATGTAGCTGGCATGAAGAAAATAACTGGTTAGTACCACCAGTAACGCTGGCAGCTAAATTCTTTAATCATGTAGAGCTGTTGGAACTCGGATAGTTCCAAAGTGGTCCTCATCGCCGTTTTGGCCGTTACTGTTTGAGGAAGGTTTAAATTATAAACCAAATGTTGAAGATGTTTACGAGTTTTTTTAGGCAAATAGAATATTTGTTGCTGGACATAATATAAATTCTATTTTTGCTCAAGGTGATTTTAAAGGAACTGGTTTAGCAGTGAGATTAAATGCTACAGATATGTAATATTATATATATTTTACAGATTATTCATGTTGGTCACTGGACAACCGTTTTTTACTTGGTTATTATGATGGTCACTCACTGGACTGTTAATGATTTGGCATAGGAACGTCACTGGACTCGCACTTAATTATTGTTTTATGTTTGTCACTGGACATATGATTTGTTATGGTCACTGGACCAAGAGTATTGTAGTCACTGGACTACGCAGTTAAGGTCACTGGACCGCTTAAATGGATTAGGAATTTACAAGGTAAATATAGATTTATTGTATTATTACTGTTTAATTACTATTTCATTACAGAAAATTTTTACAACTGGTTTTTGGAAACAGAGTCACATTATTTCTCACCCACAGTTGAAAATACTTTTTCAAAAACTTTCATCAACAGTACTAGATTCAAGGGCTAAAACTACAGTATCAAAGTACATTGTATTTCAAAGATTTGTACTATGGACACGAAAATATTCAGAGATAACTTCGATACTTCCGTGTAATGAATTACATGTCAGTTTATATTTGCAACATCTAATAGATACCAGTAGCCATTGCAGTGTCGTTGAGGCCGCATTTTACGGTATTAAGTAGGCGCATCATATTGTAGGCGTAAAGAATCCTTGTGATTCAGATTTTGTAAGAAGTATACTCGATGCATCTAAACGTATGTTATCTAGACCGATTCAGAAAAAGACACCAGTAGATCCAGATATTATGAAAAACTTTTCAACTTTTATAACAAGAAGTCGAGATCATTTAAAGATTTGCGTTTACTGTGCATGTGTGATTTAGCTTACACTGGGTTTTCAGATATAATGAACTATGTAATATTAAGGCCAAACATATTTCTTTTACTGTTGAATATGCAGAATTTTTATAGAAAAGAGTAAAACAGATTGTTATAGAAAAGGAAAGAATGTTTATATTGCTAAATTAGATAGTCCTCTGTCCTGTAAAAATTTTACAGTCCTATTTGGCGGAAGCTAAAATAGAAATGAGTTTTGATGTGTGCATTTTTAGGTCATGAACCTTTTTTTAGAAAATCGAATATATTTGTGTTACGCTCTAAGAACGAGAAATTATCATATACACGAGTAAGAGAAGTGATAAAGAGGATCTTCATAGTATCGGATGTTCCGAAAAGAGTTCGGCACATAGCTTTCGTTCAGGCGGGGCTACCATGGCAGCTAGAAATGGTATATCAGATAGACCTTTTCAGATACACGGCCGCTGGAAATCAGACTTGGCAAAAGATGGTTATGTGTCTGCAGATGTGACAAAGCGTTTATCTGTTACAAAAAATCTTGGTTTATAACCACTGCTTTCTTTGTGCATCGACATGGTCACCGTGCTGGACAAAATCAGAAATGTGTTTCTTATTTCATTCCAAGAATGATATAGTATACAGTTTGGGTTTGAAGTAGGTTTCAGAAATTAAGTAGCGATGTGCACATAGATACTTTATGTTCGTTTGAACAAGTGAAGTAGAACATAAATATATTTATGTGCTCTGCGCGTAGTTATTTTAGTCGCGTAGTACCTAGGGTAAGAACCGGTTTGGATTTCGCGGGTAGTATATAAGAACAGGATCACGTTTTTCAGTTATCGAGGTTAGGCGTTGACCACGTTGATTACTACTACAGTGTGGACATATTTACAGTAGTGTAGAATTGTAATGTAATTCAGAGATCAATTGGATGTGTACTAATTATGATATTTGTTTATTTCTAGATATTCTGTAAGGCAAGTGTACCATAAAAAATTTATTTAGTAGACGTTACGTATTTGCATTCAGTGAACCCAATGTTTTGTGGACAGTGAAATGATGATTTAGCTTGTATAATGTTTAATAAAATGACATGGTCACCGTGCTGGACAAAATCAGAAATGTGTTTCTTATTTTATACCAAGAATGATATAGTATACAGTTCGGGTTTGAAGTAGGTTTCAGAAATTAAGTAGCGATGTGCACATAAATACTTTATGTTCGTTTGAACAAGTGAATTAGAACATAAAGTTTGGTAATCTGTCGAAATCAGAATAAAATGTGCAAACATATAAAACTTGTACAGCTTGTGTAGCTTCGAAGCCAATACATAGTTGGGACTTTCATTGTATTTGGTTCTGCTTGTAAAGCGGTAGCTAAAAGTTTATGTTTGTTACAGATGTCGTTTTCTGAAAATGGAGTCAGTTGGAATGTTGGTGAATTGGTAATTTCTGTTTTCAGAACCTCAATGTAAAATTTACGTCAAACAATAATAATATTATTAGCAGCTTTATCGGCCGGGACAAAACAAATTCCTTGGCTAGTTCTTTTAGTTTATGTTTGATACGAGAAATAGGTTTATTGTGGTTATTGTTAAGAGTAAAATGTTCTTTAAAATGTTGAATACGTATATCAACTATATTCATTACTGAATTAAAAAGAGTCCAAAGATTTTTGTCAGCTTTTCCCGTTTTATCCATTTCAAACAGTAAGTATGGAGTGAGTCGTGGATGATATTACGACACTCATTATAATTAATAATTGACGGGGACGATATTTAGGTCCTTTACTGAGGAATGATTTTAACTCTCGGTCTTGAACGATGTTAAGATCTCCTGTTATAACATGGGAAGTGGGTCCATAAATGTATTCGGAATTACTGCAATTACATGAAGTAGGTGTATTTTCACTGATATTAACATCTTTACACAATTGGCTATAATTAAACACAAATTTCCGGGGTAGATTTCTTGTAAATATAACAAATAAGAGGAGCTCAGTATTATCAAAATATCCCGGAATTTGTTCTTTAACAGAATGGTCGTTAAAAATACCGGCAATATTTACAAAATCAAAACCTTTATTGACATACTTTATTTTAATAAACTGTTTTTATGATCTTCAGGGCGATCAATTTTGGAAACAGTTTAGAATAACAATATGCCATTATAATTTGAACGATTTCATACTTAGGACTGCTATTGAATGTTTATAGTTGTCTGACTTTTGTTAGCAAAAAAAGCAGTTGTGATCAATGGTGATATAAATAAAGTGATACTTTGAAGTATTGTTTAATATGCTTGACCAGTACAAAATGCCAGTTTGGCTATAAACAGTAGTCATTTGACAGTAAATAATTGATATATATATATATATAAGTCTAATTGAAAACAACGTTCAAACCTATGATTACGTTGGATAAAACCGCAATTTTATACGTGTGCATGCAAAACAAATTTCTTGTTAGAGGGTCTCAATACAGCACAAACAACATTTTCCAAAAGACCAAAAAGTGAAAAGTATATTTTAACAAAACGCATTTGACTAACAGGTCGAACAACAAATGTTCTTAAATCCTGCTGACTGCCATTGGCGATTGCAAAATAAACGGATCACAAGGTGTAACAAATGGATCTTAACTATAAATTTAATACCAAACAGAAAACAATAAACTTGCGACAAAGATGGTATACCGCAAACAAAGGTGCAAATATTTTTGTACACCATATCCGGATTTCGACAATATATATATAAGTCTAATTGAAAACAACGTTCAAACCTATGATTACGTTGGATAAAACCGCAATTTTATACGTGTGCATGCAAAACAAATTTCTTGTTAGAGGGTCTCAATACAGCACAAACAACATTTTCCAAAAGACCAAAAAGTGAAAAGTATATTTTAACAAAACGCATTTGACTAACAGGTCGAACAACAAATGTTCTTAAATCCTGCTGACTGCCATTGGCGATTGCAAAATAAACGGATCACAAGGTGTAACAAATGGATCTTAACTATAAATTTAATACCAAACAGAAAACAATAAACTTGCGACAAAGATGGTATACCGCAAACAAAGGTGCAAATATTTTTGTACACCATATCCGGATTTCGACAATTAATGTCTCTTCAGTGATGTTAGGAATCGAAACGGTTATTGGAAGGCCACATAATTTACCTCAATTTAGGATAGACTCTTGAATTTTGAGGAGTCAAAATAGGATGAACTGATCATATAAACCCGAAGGCAAATATAATACAAGCCCAAACGAAAAAATATAAACAAGTCTAATTGAAAACAACGTTCAAACATATGATTGTGTTGGATAAAAACCGCAATTTTATACGTGTGCATGCAAAACAAATTTCTTGTTAGAGGGTCTCAATACAGCACAAACAACATTTTCCAAAAGACCAAAAAGTGAAAAAGTATATTTTAACAAAACGCATTTGACTAACAGGTCCAACAACAAATGTTCTTAAATCCTGCTGACTGCCATTGGCGATTGCCAAATAAACGAATCACAAGGTGTAACAAATGGATCTTAACTATAAATTTAATACCAAACAGAAAACAATAAACTTGCGGCAAAGTTGGTATACCGCAAACAAAGGTGCAAATATTTTTGTACACCATATCCGGATTTCGACAATTAATGTCTCTTCAGTGATGTTAGGAATCGAAACGGTTATTGGAAGGCCACATAATTTACCTCAATTTAGGATAGACTCTTGAATTTTGAGGAGTCAAAATAGGATGAACGGATCATATAAACCCGAAGACAAATATAATACAAGCCCAAACGAAAAAATATAAACAAGTCTAATTGAAAACAACGGTCAAACCTATGATTGCGTTGGATAAAAACCGCAATTTTATACGTGTGCATGCAAAACAAATTTCTTGCTAGAGGGTCTCAATACAGCACAAACAACATTTTCCAAAAGACCAAAAAGTGAAAAGTATATTTTAACAAAACGCATTTGACTAACAGGTCGAACAACAAATGTTCTTAAATCCTGCTGACTGCCATTGGCGATTGCCAAATAAACAGATCACAAGGTGTAATAAATGGATCCTAACTATAAATTTAATACCAAACAGAAAACAATAAATTTGCGGCAAAGATGGTATACCGCAAACAAAGGTGCAAATATTTTTGTACACCATATCCGGATTTCGACAATTAATGTCTCTTCAGTGATGTTAGGAATTGAAACGGTTATTGGAAGGCCACATAATTTACCTCAGTTTAGGATAGACTCTTGAATTTTGAGGAGTCAAAATAGGATGAACGGATCATATAAACCCGAAGGCAAATAAAATACAAGCCCAAACGAAAAATATAAACAAGTCTAATTGAAAACAACGTTCAAACCTATGATTGCGTTGGATAAAACCGCAATTTTATACGTGTGCATGCAAAACAAATTTCTTGTTAGAGGGTCTCAATACAGCACAAACAATATTTTCCAAAAGACCAAAAAGTGAAAAAGTATATTTTAACAAAACGCATTTGACTAACAGGTCGAACAACAAATGTTCTTAAATCCTGCTGACTGCCATTGGCGATTGCCAAATAAACGGGATCACAAGGTGTAACAAATGGATCTTAACTATAAATTTAATACCAAACAGAAAACAATAAACCTGCGGCAAAGATGGTATACTGCAAACACAGGTGCAAATATTTTTGTACACCATATCCGGATTTCGACAATTAATGTCTCTTCAGTGATGTTAGGAATCGAAACGGTTATTGGAAGGCCACATAATTTACCTCAATTTAGGATAGACTCTTGAATTTTGAGGAGTCAAAATAGGATGAACGGATCATATAAACCCGAAAGCAAATATAATACAAGCCCAAACGAAAAATATAAACAAGTCTAATTGAAAACAACGTTCAAACCTATGATTGCGTTGGATAAAACCGCAATTTTATACGTGTGCATGCAAAACAAATTTCTTGTTAGAGGGTCTCAATACAGCACAAACAACATTTTCCAAAAGACCAAAAAGTGAAAAGTATATTTTAACAAAACGCATTTGACTAACAGGTCGAACAACAAATGTTCTTAAATCCTGCTGACTGCCATTGGCGATTGCCAAATAAACGAATCACAAGGTGTAACAAATGGATCTTAACTATAAATTTAATACCAAACAGAAAACAATAAACTTGCGGCAAAGTTGGTATACCGCAAACAAAGGTGCAAATATTTTTGTACACCATATCCGGATTTCGACAATTAATGTCTCTTCAGTGATGTTAGGAATCGAAACGGTTATTGGAAGGCCACATAATTTACCTCAATTTAGGATAGACTCTTGAATTTTGAGGAGTCAAAATAGGATGAACGGATCATATAAACCCGAAGGCAAATATAATACAAGCCCAAACGAAAAATATAAACAAGTCTAATTGAAAACAACGTTCAAACCTATGATTGCGTTGGATAAAAACCGCAATTTTTATACGTGTGCATGCAAAACAAATTTCTTGTTAGAGGGGTCTCAATACAGCACAAACAACATTTTCCAAAAGACCAAAAAGTGAAAAGTATATTTTAACAAAACGCATTTGACTAACAGGTCCAACAACAAATGTTCTTAAATCCTGCTGACTGCCATTGGCGATTGCCAAATAAACGAATCACAAGGTGTAACAAATGGATCTTAACTATAAATTTAATACCAAACAGAAAACAATAAACTTGCGGCAAAGTTGGTATACCGCAAACAAAGGTGCAAATATTTTTGTACACCATATCCGGATTTCGACAATTAATGTCTCTTCAGTGATGTTAGGAATCGAAACGGTTATTGGAAGGCCACATAATTTACCTCAATTTAGGATAGACTCTTGAATTTTGAGGAGTCAAAATAGGATGAACGGATCATATAAACCCGAAGACAAATATAATACAAGCCCAAACGAAAAATATAAACAAGTCTAATTGAAAACAACGTTCAAACCTATGATTGCGTTGGATAAAACCGCAATTTTTATACGTGTGCATGCAAAACAAATTTCTTGCTAGAGGGTCTCAATACAGCACAAACAACATTTTCCAAAAGACCAAAAAGTGAAAAGTATATTTTAACAAAACGCATTTGACTAACAGGTCGAACAACAAATGTTCTTAAATCCTGCTGACTGCCATTGGCGATTGCCAAATAAACAGATCACAAGGTGTAATAAATGGATCCTAACTATAAATTTAATACCAAACCGAAAACAATAAACTTGCGGCAAAGATGGTATACCGCAAACAAAGGTGCAAATATTTTTGTACACCATATCCGGATTTCGACAATTAATGTCTCTTCAGTGATGTTAGGAATCGAAACGGTTATTGGAAGGCCACATAATTTACCTCAATTTAGGATAGACTCTTGAATTTTGAGGAGTCAAAATAGGATGAACGGATCATATAAACCCGAAAGCAAATATAATACAAGCCCAAACGAAAAAATATAAACAAGTCTAATTGAAAACAACGTTCAAACCTATGATTGCGTTGGATAAAACCGCAATTTTATACGTGTGCATGCAAAACAAATTTCTTGTTAGAGGGTCTCAATACAGCACAAACAACATTTTCCAAAAGACCAAAAAGTGAAAAAGTATATTTTAACAAAACGCATTTGACTAACAGGTCGAACAACAAATGTTCTTAAATCCTGCTGACTGCCATTGGCGATTGCCAAATAAACGGATCACAAGGTGTAACAAATGGATCTTATGGATCTTAATTATCAATTTAATACTAAACAGAAAACAATAAACTTGCGGAAAAGATGGTATACCATATAGATATATATATATATATATAATTCGTCTAAACAACAGCCCAACAATGTTAGATCTGTAAATTTGCGGAAGCAAATTTTTGTTCTTCCTGGCCGGGATTCGAACTCATGCTACTGAGATATCGTGGCACCAAATCGCCTTGCACTATGCCTGACGCGCTAGACCACACGACCACCTAGGCTATATAATAATAAAGCTTTCGGTGGCCAGGTGTTACCTTTCCTAGTCAGCTTTTATCTAGCGTCGTAACACAGTACATGATATATAAGGCATGAAAATGGAATTGTTACAGATCAGCTGAATTATCTATTGTAAAGGATCCTACAAATTAATGTAAGATGCAGTCACAGAAATAATTATATTATAAGTACGTTTACAATAGATAATTCAGCTGATCTGTAACAATTTTGGAAAAATGAAAACACATTGCGTGATACATTTTGTACATGTACCTTACTGTATGTAATGAATTATAATTTAATTGATCATGGGTGCACTATATAAAATAAAGAGTGTGGTATGATCTCCAATGAGACTACCTCCAGAGACGATAAATGTATATGCAGAGACTAAATGACTTGGATGAGAGTAACTCAAGGTCACCATGCATACAGCCTTCAACAAAGCATAACAAAACCCACTATAAAGTTCAGAATAATTTAAAAGACTTAGACATGAAAATGCAGATTATGAGAAATCATTTACTGTGTAGTCAATAGAATGATGCAAAATACAAAGGATACTCATAAATTTCAAGAACATATATGGAATTAGGCGTGACCCATAATTCTTCAATAAATTGTATAGCCTTTTCTTCTTCTGTGTAAAATTGTTGGTCGTTTTCCCAAGCAAATTTAGAAAGCTGTGTATCGACATTAATTATTTCATAAAGATTAAACAGCAAAATAGGTACACAAGGTCATGAAAAGTATTATATACATAGTTTTGCTATATAGGCTAACATTGAAGATAACACAGCAATTGTACTGTTACAGTAGTTTCATTTACAAAAAATAAAATGTAACTCTAGGCAAAAGTAAAACCCAAACAAGTCTATTTAATGTTATTTTGTTTATTTATAGGGTAGGTTAAAAGGCAAATTCCCTGAATCTAAAAAATGTTCTTTGTATTCTCCTTTAGGATCATGGTAATTTTAATATAGATGTCTATTTGCGGGCAATTATGATTAATAACAGTAAAGTGTGCACAAAATGGTGTAGGACAGAATGTTTTGGTACCAAAAATGCTTTGTAGCAAAACCTTAAACAGACAAGAGTAAAGTGCTGTTCCTGTACTGGTCTTTATTCTGTTTTCTGTTATGCATGTTCTGCATGTTAATCTACTTAGATTAAAAGGTTGAGATCTACAAAAGCCTTTTCAACACTACCAAATTTCCATGTTAATGTACTTATCCAAAGGTAGGAACCTCGCTAGACGTAGTTATATGTCAAATCTTTATTTTTAACTACTAGTAGTTATTTGGAGTTTTGTGTTTAAAACACACCTTTACAGAAATGAGATGATGTGGTATGATTGCCAATAATTTTATTTACAACATACATATATATTTAGATCTGTTTGTATAAAGATCTGCCAGTTGTTCAAGTTTGAGATTGCCCTCTTGGTTATTTTTCTCGTTTGGTTGATATCTCATTTATATGTACCCTATATCATGTACATCTACTCTTATTCTTTAAAAGTTTGGCCCAAAATCAATGATTTGATTACTCTGAAGTTGAGAGGCACAGTACTTTGAAATATCAGAAAACTTGCTATACACATATATATAGGAAGATGTGGTGTGGGTGCCAATGAGACAACTCTCCATCCAAATAACAATTTATAAAAGTAAACCATTATAGGTCAATGTACGGCCTTCAACACGGAGCCTTGGCTCACACCGAACAACAAGCTATAAAGGGCCCCAAAAGTACTAGTGTAAAACCATTCAAACGGTAAAACCAACGGTCTAGTCTATATAAAAACGAGAAACGAGAAACACGTATAAATTACATAAACAAACGACAACTACTGTACATCAGATTCCTGACTTAGGACAGGTGCAAACATTTGCAGCAGGATTAAACGTTTTAATGGTACCAAACCTTCTCCCTTTTTCTGAAACAATAGTATAACATCACAACATAGAAAACACACGATAAAACATCAACTGGAAGGCTTAACTCAATCAAAACGTAAATTAACACACTATGAACGAATAAATTCGATCTGTAATACCTGAAAGTAAATACATAGTTAATAGAATATTAGGGACAAACATTCAAGGCCAAAAGCAAACAAACAAGTCCAAATAAAGCCATGGCAAGACACCATCGCGAAATATTTAACCCTTAGAAAATAATAACTTTTGAAAAACCGGTTTTCATAATATATACAGGTAAATGAAAAATAACTTTGTCGTTTTAGGTATACTTTTTCTGTCTATATAAAATTTTCCAATAATTAGGAATACCAAGAAAGGTCTGTCATATAAATACCTAATTTAACACTAGATACATAAGGGGTAAATATCAACAATAAAACTTCCTGTACAGATTAAAGGAGAATAATCTTGATGTTCATACAAATGTAGTATGAAGAAGTGAAAATTAGTAGGTATTCCAAATAATCAAAGCTGGTATACAGACAAGATCCATATTAATATAAAATAACAAAAAGTATTAAAAATAGTATCAACAGGTCGAATTAATGTATACATTTCAAATAATATGTCAAATAGTGTGTCAAACTATTTGGAATTTATAATACATGTAGATATTTAATTTATAAATGAGGAGGAGGATACTTTTATTTTTCAAAAGAAGTGTTTGTTTTGGATCATTAGACATTTGAATTTCTACATTACATTTGCATATTGTTATCTAAGATTTAAAATGCAACATTTTAGCAGGGACATATCTACATGTCTCTGATTTTAATCGGGCACTATGACTGAGTTAAACATGTATATATCAATACATCCTGAGTAGAAAAGGAAACGGTGTTATATGCACCTGTTAAGTTTTGAATATTGTTAATTATATTCAGATTCAGCTTGCAAGGAGGGACGGGAAGTGGGAGTCAGGAATCCGGAGTCAGGAATCAGGAGTCAGAGACGGGACTCTGGCAAGAGGGGTAGTAAAATGGGGATAATTCTTGGAAAAGTCTAGACAGATTTTTATTTTGGAGTAAAGGGAGGAAGTGGGAGTTTGGAGAAGGAAGTGGGGATAGGGAAGTGGGAATCAGGGACCCACTGTCCACCCCTTTGATAAAATACTCCCGCTGAGCTCTCCCGACTAGTTTGATGCTGAGGCTAAATTTCATACTATTAATGCTTGAAATGATCAGCTGTTCATTTAAGATTATTTTGTTTTAAATGTAAAGGTCGAAGAACAGGGATTTCAATGAAGAGCTATATAACCAAACCCCCTTTTAATAAAAATGCTTGGTCTGGTCAGAGACATATATATATATTTAGTATATATGTCTCTGGTCTGGTTGTCGGTATCAACATTTAACTATCATTCAAGGAGTTATTTCACAATTCAAACAAAAACTCGTGTACAGCTAGAAATTTTTGTCAATGCATCAAAACTGTCAAAACATCTTCAAACAATGTACTTACGAAGTTACGTTACTTCAATCAGACAATGCATACAATTTTCAAATGACAAATGGCGCGAAATCATAGCGTGGATATTTACGGAAGATATCGATTCTGCTCCATTCTAACATTTATACGAATGAGCTACCGAATTCAATATACAGTCTTCAATATATATATTCAGAAGTCCATTACCAGACGAAGTGTGCAACCCGCTATATAGTAAGGCGAACACGTTGTCCCCGTACTTCCAACTGTGATTGAAACGGGATTTGAGCGAGATTGCTATTAATAGTAACAAAATCACTGGCCAAATTTTTAGCGATCGTTCCGGGTATAGATAATTTATGCAAAACACCCTATAAATTAATTAGCACGCTGTTGAAAATAATGTTTGACCATCGACGTGTTAATGAATAGCAGATCCTAGCATATTATATCGTTGTCATGAGTCATTATGATGGTTTTAATATTAAAAGATAAATATATGTTCGTATAATTTATCAATTTAAAACTACAATTATAACCGTAGAAAAATTGTCAGACGGAATAATAAAGCTCACTTCTTAATACAATAAACGTTTGGTTTTAGGGTTAATTGTGAAAACATTACCATTAAAAGTTGGCAAGAAAACAATAAGTCGGAGAATTGTGTATCCATATACAGTACAAGTAACACTGGATTAGGAATGAGTTTAATAGGAATACACATTTTATCATATTCATTTTAAGAATATATGTTACGATTTATAAATTTCAAGAAATAAGATTTTTAAAGTTACACGGATTCTGCATATATAACAATTTTTAGCAAAATTAACAAATTGTACCCTCAATTTTGAAAAAAGAGGGAAATTCAATTGTATACCCTTTCTTCAATTTCGAATATCTCCGATCCTGCGTAACTGAGATCTTAACGGTAATACTACCTCGGATGATGGTGTGGACGAACAAAGGTTATCATTTCAGTCAGATATTGTTACATTTATCCGTTAAAATACATGTAAAAAATGCAATTCACAACACTTGCGTTCGACGTATACATTTTATAAGTTAAAATTGTAGGACAAGTTGCGATCACGATCTTTGTAAACAAATGAGTAATAAATATATATTCTTTATGTCAGTATATTTCATACAGAAATATGACGAAGTCTTACTTCAAAAACCTATAGCTGTAGTTTAATTTGTTCAAATACTAAATCAATCTCAAGGGTTAAGTTGGGCCATAAAGAAATAAAGTAATCCCTGGAATTGTCCGGTTCCAACAGTAAAACCCTTTCTTACAAGTGTGGGTGTATACATGAATAGCAGCCGCGTCAGGTCGGATTAGGGACTTTAAATCCAGTACCTCGCGTATTCAGGATGAATGTAACGATCTCTGATGTTAAATATAACACTTGCGACAACCCTTTGATGGGATATGCATGATATATTTGCCACTGAACGTAAAGCTAGCAACACATGATAAATCAAAACTTTAATCCGCATGATCTACAGATGACTTCAGTTTTGTGAGTATAATACAAAAAAAAAAAGATTATTACACGTTGCAACACTGACTCACATATACATCTTATGATGGCGAACGTAATGACGGACAGACAGGAGAAGAGTATGTCTCTTAATTTAAAATAGCTAAAAACAAGAGACTTTTGAAATTCAAAATTGTTTCAAGTAATCTGAAGCAACAAATGGTCGGATATTTTTGACAAATGTATTTCGGTAGAAGCGAAAAATAAAACCCGTCTTTTGCTTATTCATCACCGTATATAGCTTCCTTGATGCCGTAAGTAACCGAGACACAATTCAACACAACGTTCTATTTAAAAAAAGAGGCAATTATGACTATATTTTGACAAAAACAACTATATCTTTTAAATAGACGATACATTTTAGTCCGACACGGCAGATTTTATAGTTCTCATTTGCCTTTGCGCGATGAAAAATGGTACCAATGTATTCGTTTATAATTTTTTTCTCACTTTCTAAATGTTGAATTAAAATGAAGTTAAATAACTGGCAGTAAGAAACCACCGCACTAAGTCGGCTCACTTTATTTACAACTAACTGATAATTAATCAAACACTCAAGAAGACTAATTAACAGCTATCTGTTTGATGATGCTATGTTTACCCATGATTTCATAGTTATAAAACGAGATTTAGGAGGACCATTTATGGGACTTTCCACTGATAATGGGGACATCGTGATTGTCTTACTATATAATACAGATGGACACTTCGTCTAGTAATGGACTTCTGATATATTGCATAACAATATTAAAAGAAATTATATTTTGATTTCGTTATAGAAGAATATTATAACAGTTATCATTTTTATAAATTTATAAAACGAAACACATGTTAAAACAAAACATGTTTATATTACAGTTGCCAATTACAGTTATGTCTCTAATGAAAAAAGTATATGTGTTTATTTAATTATTCATCAATTATTTATTTTATTATTTCAATTTCCTTTATTGACTCTCTGCTTACCAAAGGAAGAAATCCGTATATCATTTTGATACCCTGAACACTACTGGACAACAATTCTATCGATGAACTGACATGAAAGTAGTATGAAAAAGCCCGAATGTGAAGCACGCAACCAGCACTCGTACCTGAGAGAAATCTTTTAGATTTTATGTCTTTATAGTGTTTCATTCATTGAAAACATTTTAGTATTGTTTTTTAATCACCTCTTGTCACACTGCCATGCGTTCATAGACTTTTTATTGCTCGATAGACAATATTTTGAACTGGCATTTTGAATCATATTTTTTTCACACTTTGCCCGGAGAAAAATGGCTACCATTATTTTTTAGGAAACATTTTCCCATGCCTCTACCTTGCACATTGTACTATATATCGATATAAATATATAAATTCAACAGAGATTATTTTGGTATCCTCTTAGAATTTTTTGCTTGGACAATTAGTCAAATTAGTAAAATTTATCAACACTACAACAGCTTCTACCGTTCTCCAACAGAGCCTTCCAACAATGGGAATATCCACGACGTGTCGGCTCTCTTGGACTTTTATTTGCTCAACAACTCGTTGGCGTATCATTCTGGAAAAAACCCAACTTAAAATAGAACAGTTCACTATTCATCTGTTCATATCCACTACAAGTCTCGGCTCACCTGGACCACCATAGCTAATTGACTCTTCTAACTTGCTTATTTCAGAGGATAGATTATTATTTATAAAGAATTAATTACAACTTTAGGTATTTATGTCGGAAAGAAAACTTCAAAATATTTAAAAGACCATTGCCTTCTATCGTCGGTACTGAAACTCATACTCCAGTTTTCCTCACTGACAGCAAAGGTTTTAATCTGTGGGATCAAGTATCTAACCAAATTGAATTGGTGATCAGATGGTGGTGTAAGTCATCTCGCACATCACTGAAAGATTACGACTGGCTTAAACAAAATATAGCCTCACAAATTGGCCGACTTGATAACATACATATATACGTCTGGCTAGGCACCTGTGACCTAACAAACTACGACGGTAAATTCATCTCTCTCTACAGAAGAAAACAAAATTCAGAAAATTACCGATACATTTCAAGAAATAGTAGAACTTTTGAACTTTTATGTCGTAACTACAATACCCTTCCCTTTTCACGAATGTGACTTACCGAATTAGACTATTTACCGGATTTGTAATAACATAAGCAACACGACGGGTGCGGAGCAGGATCTGCTTACCCTTCCGGAGCACCTGAGATCACCCCAGTTTTTGGTGGGGTTCGTGTTGTAGTCTTTAGTTTTCTATGTTGTGTCATCTGTACTATTATTTGTCTGTTTGTCTTTTATTTTTGGCCATGGCGTTGTCAGTTTGTTTTCGATCTATGAGTTTGACTGTCCCTCTGGTATCTTTTGTCCCTCTTTTTGAAACCATATCCTGCCTGTAAAATTACTTTCTTAGAAATGTCTCCATATTCAATAGTTGATTTCAACGCATATAAAAAAGCACGATAACCCGTCAACCTTCAAACAACAAGAGGAACAACTAATAAAAAATTAGAAGAGCAAAACAGCAGCACTCGTTACATAAACTTTAGACACCTTCTCTCCAAATTTTGCAATAGACATCAGCCATTATAACAAGAAAATCCTTCAAAATCCAAAAATTAACCATCAGAGATAAGTACTTTTCGATTTATACAGGACGGAATACATCCAAAGCAGACCTTGTCGAAACTTTGGCTCAGAAAATTGGCAAATCAGGTACAAAAGCAGTGCTGGGGCTGATATTATAGCCAACGGTGGAAATATCCACGATGTGCTCCTGACTCAGCTTCCGCACCCCAATTCAACCAGCACAGCCTTACAAACGGTGGCAATATCCACGACGTGTTGGCTCTACTGGCCTCTTGCCACCAATATACCAACTTATTCCATAACTTGAAAACTTGCGTCTCATCTGCCTGCTTTACATAATCAACTTATTATACTCGATTTTAGCATATAGTCTTCGCCTAATCAGCATATACTAGTACTCGCCTGGTTATATACAACATCTGCCTAACTGACTCATACTTGCTTGTATCATATTACCATTACTCCAACCAATACGGCTCAATATATTTATCTTCATCATATAATCATTGCTTAATCAACTACCATCGCCACCACTTTTGATCGACTGATTAACCAACTAATTTATCAAATTTGACAACAGTTACTACCCTTGCACTACATAACCTTCCAACGGTGGGAATATCCACGACGTGTTGGTTCGCTTGGACTATAAAAGATTAAAGGAAACACTCTCTTGCACACCACCTTCACCTCTGTAGTTGGATCATACTGACAGTCCAATATGGCTGCATCAAATGTCCCATCAAGAAGAATTACTCGTATGAACTCTTGCAACAACCTACAAATCACAAATCCGATATACAAAGACTATATACTAGACGGAAATAAAGTCATCCACAGGAAAATGATGCCTGCTCAAAATCGCACATTGAATCCACTATGAAGCCTGGCAACAATTTGGTATTAGAATTTAGCACAGTAGCATATTAGTTTGCCAGACTTAGTCTAAGTAAAATAATAGACAATCCCACACAATATTTTGGCTTTATTAGACACAGTGAGGAAAACTTCGGCGCTAATGTTGATTCATGTATTAAAGTTTTTAATCGCAAAATGACAACACCCAGGGCAAAAATCTGAAATTCGTTATTAATCTCTATCATACCAGCTCAAGAATGGTTATTAATGGCTCAAGAGTAGATCGTTATTTGGCTGAAATCCATGATAAATTATGCAATGATCTTGCCAAAATGGCCACATGCTGTCAGTTCTACATGGCAACATCGCATCAACAATTTCAACGTCAAATAGAGCAGGAACAGATCAAAACATTCCGGCAGCTGCCACGATCTGTCCTGACAATAATGCTGATTTAGCCATTGAATTTAGGGATGATGAAAGTAAAGATTCTGAACATGATCCTGTAGACATCTGTCCAATTTGCAACACAACCGCACTTCTAGACACTATCAAATGCACCGAGTGCTCTTTATAGATTCATTATAATTGTGCTGGAATCGGCGGTTGATGCCTTAAACACACTAGACTTTGTCTGCTCTTTATGTACTGACAATATGTTGTACCATGTTGACTCATCAGCTTGAAATAGATCACAGATTCCGCAAATGGTAACATGTCCTTCTCTATCGGACGATGACAATTATCCAGAGGTCTCTCCACCAATCTATGACCAGCCTCCACCCTATCCACAGTATAATGCTGCGCAAAATCTACAACATCAGAATGTAAATCAATCTTATAATAATCAGCATATACAAAGGGACTTGAGAGTAAACTTGCCACAACCTAAGCCATCAGGGTCTCAAACAGACAGGTGCCATAGACCACAGCAAAGGAAGAATCACAGGAAAACTCAAATTCCATCTAGGCTTCACAAAAAAAATATGCGGCAAAATTCTGAAGAAGTGCCAACAAAACACGTAAAGCACCAGCAAAATGAGAACATGACAAATGTACAGCAAGCTCAGAACAATGAGGGATCTCCGCTATTTAATTCACCTGGTGATATTCCATGCGATAATTTTGCAGACTTATCTCTTCATGACAGCCAACATCCAATGCAAACCATACCGTCCTCAAACTACTCTCCTCAATCTGATATGGCAACAGTTGTAACCTCCAAGGACTGTCTTACAACAACAAAAGTGGATGATCCTGAACCTGAAATGTCTCACAACTCCTTTTTAGGACTCATCCAAAACAACATACCACCCGACCTATGCATAAACAAAGACCGGCAAAATCAGCAAATCTAAATCAACCTTTTCAAACGAATGCTGAAGAACATCTAAGATTAACAACAATTAATATGGAAGGGAAGGGAAATGCATTATTTATAAACTCATTAGAATCATCATCTGACATTATTTGTATCCAAGAACACTGGCTATATGAATTTTAAAAACAAACATTATGTAATGTTCTACCTAATATGGACATGTTCATAAGATGCAGCGATACAAACGAGGAAATCTCAAATTTTAATCGGCCAAGAGGGAAAGGTGGTGTTGCAATAGCTTGGAAAAGATTCTTAACTCCATCCATCAATGAAATTCCATCTGGAAACAACAGGATAATTGCAATTGAACTGAAATCACCAATGAAGATTTGCATCATTTGTGTATACATGCCTACAAATAACTATGGGTCTCATATCTTAAATACACAGAATGTCTTGATATTATTAGCTCACTTCTATCAATGTACTCAGTATCACATAGAATCGTTATAGTTGGAGACTGCAATGGCACTTTAAAGCCGCCCAGAAACTATAACAAACACGATTTACTTCTGCAAGCCTTCGTACAGGAAATGAATCTTCAATATCATCGTTCTGAGGAATCAACCTTTTTTTCATCACTCTGGAATGTCAGCCTCTCAAATTGACTATATTTTGCACAATGCCACAATTACCTTTCTTTCGGACTATAAGATCCGTGACCAATGTCACTCCAATACTTCAAGTCATGTTCCTGTGAGCGCAAAGATGAATGTTAAATCAAAACCAATGAATAAAGCAATCAAATCCGGCTATGTCAGTCAATTCAAACTCCAGTGGAAAGATCTAGATAGTGAGACATATCATAACCATATCAGTAATGAACTCTCTCGGCACAATATTGAAAGTCATTCAATAGAAGAAAGCATTAACTTCTTGTGCAACTGTCTTAAAAAGCTGCTACAGTTGCTGTTCCATCAAAGATTATCAAATTAAAAGGTCCACAATTCAAGGCATCTCCAACCACTCTTACGGTGCTCAAAATAAGTAAAGAAAAATATCAACTCTGGAAATCTCATGGCAACGAAAAGGATCATCTCAAGGCGGACAAAATACTGGCTCAACGAAATCTTCGCAAACAACTCCGAAAGGAACAGTATTTGGATAGAGCTCAATTCTATAATGAATTAATGGACAATCCAAGCAATGATATGTTTCATAAGCTCATTCGACGAAACAGAGGCTCCAGAAATAAAGATGCAATCTGCATAATGGAAAATGGAGAGCACCACTACTCTGCAACTGACCAAACAAACAGCTTCTCAAGATACTTCGAGGATCTGGCTGTTCCCAAAGACAATGGATATGATCCTGAATTCTTAGATCTCTGCAATATCCGTCATAACATCTTCGATGAACTTTGCAAACAAAGCAGCAATGGACCACAATTTAGTTTTCAAAATATCTGTGATGCAATCCAACAGTTACATTCTGGCAAGGCGACAGATGAATTAGGTCTTGCTGCTGAACATTTTAAAAATTCTCCTACAACGGTAACTCAATTTCTTACAAACTGTTTTAATAACATATTCAACAATCATCATATACCTGATATATTTAAATCTGGTATCGTAACACCTGTACTCAAAAAAAGGGGAAAATCCAATGCTAATGGACAACTACAGAGGAATTGCTGTAACACCTGTCATCTCAAAACTCTTCGAATGTACCATTCTTCCTCGTCTAACAGTGAATTTTAATCAGTCAACACTCCAATTCGGCTTTACAAAAGGCTTGTCGATGCTTATGGCCAGTCTCATTATCACTGAAGCTAGAGCAGAAGTAAAACTTGTCACAATGGAGCCTTTATTTCTAATTACTGTGGACAGTCCGAAGGCATTCGACGTGGTAGATCACATCATATTACTGGATGCTTTACATGACCATACTCAGAATCATCCTCTTTGATCTATAGTGAAAAATCTTTACTCAGAGCTAGTTTCAAGAGTCAAATGGAAGGGAAACATCAGTGATAGCTTCCATATTCATCAGGGAGTATGACAAGGAGGCATTCTTTCACTTTTTCTGTATAAAGTCTATGTGAACAATCTGCTTGAGGATCTTAAATCGCACAGCCTTGGTCTTAAAATCGGCACAAATTATGTTGGCTGCCCAACTTGTGCGGACGACATAGCCTTCTTAAGCAACTGCCATCAGGAATTACAATGCATGCTCTCTGTTGCAACTCATCATGCCAAACAGTCTAGAGTTACAATAAATCCTACCAAAACCAAAGCTGTCATCCTCAACAAACCGAAAAACATAAACAGGTCCGACTTAAATTGGACACTAGGCAATACCCCTGTTTATCCATCAGAAGACACAACACATCTTGGCTTAATAAGAGCAGAGTTAAAAGAAAATAATCTTAATATTGATGCTCGCATCAGCATTGCGAGAAGAACTCTATACTCTCTGATGAATACTGGTCTACATGGTACAAATGGGCTAAATCCGCAGACATCCTACAAGATATACCAGAGCTATGTTATTCCTCGTCTGTTATATGGAATGGAAATACTCCCTTTTAAACAGAGCCAACTTGATATCATGACCCGCTTCCACACGAAAACACTGCGTAATATTCGGTCTTTTCCTACACGAACAGCCACTGGATCGGTATTTATGCTGTTGGGTGCTATTACAATTGAGGCAGAAATACATTAAAGGCAACTTTAATTTCTGTACAGTGTTCTGTTTTGCAACAATTCGACAATTCAAGGCTTAGTAGACAGACAAATCATCATGAATATTGTTAACCATCTCAGCTTCTTTTGTAAGGTCACAGGTGTACTAGCTTTATATGATCTGCCAAGTATCACTACACTTAGTCAAAATTTACCGTCGAAATTAAAATGGAAAGCAACAGTAAATTAGCAATTCAGGACTATTGGACTAAAACCTTCATTAAAAAAATGAAAACAAAATCTTCGATAACACATTTGGACAAAACATTATTAAGAATTGGATCAACACATCCTGTCTGGACCAGCCTAACTTCAACCGTCTCGGATGTTAAAAGGAGCGATAAACGTTCGGCTACTAACCTGGACTTATTTTCTAGATTCTCAAAGATCAAAATTTAGTGGTGGCAGAGAGTCAGCCTTATGTAAATGCTGTGGAACGTCGGATGAAGATCTAACCCATTTCCTGTTGTTTTGTCCGGCCTAGCAAAGAAAAGAAACATTCAGCAAACTTAAGTCTTACGTAATATCAGTTATTGGCTCGGGATATTGGTCTAAAGAGATTAAAGGACATTTGGATGTGATAAGACTTATCATCGACAGCTCTTTTCTGCTGCCATTGCTTAGAAATAGGACCGAACTGACAAAATGAAAAGATTAGCTACGGACATGTGTTATAGCCATACCCAGCGTGTATGGAAATTACAAGGAAAATAATAACTGTCTCGCTAAATATATAAATCGTACAATCAGTGTAATAAGGAAAGATATGAGATGAACATTATGTACATATGTGTAAAGGTAGAGGCAGGGTGTCCGGCTTTCCATTGTATAAAGCACCATATAGATTTTAGTTGAGTACAGTAAATCTTAAAATACATATTGATAAGGCCCAGGTATTTTTACCTTTTAATAGTGTAAGGTGAATGTACAAAGTTATTTTATAAGTCCTTAAATATTTTTAGATTTTATCCGTGTACAGTGAATCTAAATTTTTTAGTTATTTGTGGAAAACTTTTAGTGCGTAATATTTAAGTTTAAATAACTCCCACTTGGATAATATCCGTTGAGGAGGTGTTCCATAATTGGAAGGAAATACAAATAGAAGAAGAAGAAGATCTAAAACTTACTTAACTCTACTGATTCGAACGCAAGGGTTTTTTCTTAATTACCTGAACCAGTACTGATCGATACTTAATCGCTCGAGGTAACCAGTTTCCTTGCGGTAAATGCAGGCATTTAAGAGTTGTTCAGTTTAAAATGACCGTTTCAGTAGTAAAACAGTTACTAGTGGAATTCGGATGTGTTGTTGATTGTGCAAGGTCAAATATTTGAAGCACGATCAATTCACGGAGATATACCATTGATAATTGACGGAAATGAAATAACTGAACTTACAGTGACATTTATTTTGAGAATATTTATTTTGACACGATAAAATCAAGTTTCCATCCATTTATCAATATCGTCTGTTTGTTTATAGACGACGTTATTCCTTTGTTTAGCTCTCCTCATGTATTCGTTTGCTTTAAGTTTTGAACCATTTTTATTTTGGATAAGGTTTACAAGTTTGACTAGTGTATGTAAGTGTACCCCCTCCCCCTACCCGTTATAAATTGTTGTGTTTGCATACTATTCAAATTATTGGGACATTTTCTGGTCTCTGATTTTATTGTTCACTAGGACAAGAGGCGGAGCCGGACTACGAGTAATAACTTCATCTGAGTTTGAAATTAAAGTGCGGGATGGGAAATGCAATAACTTTACAATCCTCATTTTAATGGATTACTCTAAAAATAACAGAAATTAACTAATTCGAAGATTAAAGGATAAATTACCAGTCATGTCACAAATTATAATAGCATGTCCCTTAGACACACGCCTGCATACGGAGTATATATCTCCCAATTGATACGATATTCCCGGGCTTGTGTTTCCTATCATGATTTCCTTGATAGAGGATTGCTGCTCACAAGGAAGCTAATAAACCAAGAGTTCCAAATGGTGAAGTTGAAATCATCCTTCGTAAATTTTACGGACGCCATCACGAGTTGGTTGACCGTTATTGAATAACCGTTTCACAGATGATATCGGATATGTTCCTTATGTCGTAACTACAATACCCTTCCCTTTTCACGAATGTGACTTACCGAATTAGATTATTTACCGGATTTGTAATAACGTAAGCAACACGACGGGTGCCACATGTGGAGCAGGATCTGCTTACCCTTCCGGAGCACCTGAGATCACCCCCATTTTTTCGTGGGGTTCGTGTTGCTTAGTCTTTAGTTTTCTATGTTGTGTCATCTGTACTATTATTTGTCTGTGTGTCTTTTATTTTTGGCCATGGCGTTGTCAGTTTGTTTTCGATCTATGAGTTTGACTGTCCCTCTGGTATCTTTCGTCCCTCTTTCTTAGACAAAGTATATCTTAGATGGTTTTAGATGCTGAGTGTATATTTGAAAGGAATGTCGTGCAAATATGCATGAATTGTGAAACATTTACAAACTATTTGATTTCTGACAGGATCACACACTCATTGAAGTGTAAAATTTGTTACACATAGGTCATTCTTACACGCTTAAGTAAATCATAACATTGTCTTTCACTTATTGACCCTAAGCTTAAACAGACAGGGTATTTATCCTACAGCTAAGTTTTTAGCCCCACACACAAAAAAACGGATTTACCAACCTGACTATAGTCAGCCAAGTTAAATAAACAGATTTTGAAAATAGAACAGTACTTATGACCGATTCTGACAGTGTCAGACCAATATGACGAGACACTGCTTGAAGAGGTATCTCACCTGCAACACAGTGAAGGAACGGAACTATACGTTTTTTTCAATTGTTTGGTGACTTTAAAGACTATAAAGTCAAGCTCTGACATTCAAAAGAAAATTATAGCATCAGAGAAATTACGTGTTTTATAATTCTATTAGCTTACTTTAATGCAAAGGAAGAAATGTTTATTACCGTCAAAAATTCATATCATTTAAATCATAACATTTAGAGGTGCAGAACCTATTGACACAATACAAAGAGCTGCGACCCAAATTTATTGAATGTTTCATTCAGCTTATATTTCGACCTTAAAATGTCTTTCTTCCAAAAATTAACCTCTATATATTTAAATATTCACAAATACATGTTCATAGTACTAAATATTTAACACTGTCCGGTCGATGGTATCATCACTTGAAGCAATTCTGTAATGGGAGCAGTAATAATGATTATAAAAATATAAAACAATATGTATAGAGCGCATTATATAATAACAACAATTACTCTAAGCGCTTCACATTTAAAATGAATAAAATACAAAAATACGTAAAACAAAATACAAGGCACCAACTAATACGAATCAAAGAAGCAAACAAAGATTAAAAATTAAAAAATAAAATAAACTGCACGTACGCTAAAATATACAAACAGTCTAAAATTAATGCAGTCAATTAAAAGTATATAGAGTGGGGTGCCCATATTCGCCATGGACACATTTTCGCCGTTTTATGATTTTGTTCGGGAAATGTTGCGTTTTTCCTATTGCCAACCAAGATGTCTGCAGTCGTCCGGCAGCATAGTTAAGCAGTTTCATACCGTATTATGTGCAGTAAATAATTGTCGTGGTAAGTTTTCAAGGATACACGAGACGCGTGTTTAAATTAACTTAGTTTATTCGCAAATTATCCTCGAAGTCCCCGAGTGTATACAGATAGTTATAGTAAGTTTGATATATATATACAGAGGAAAGCATATGAACCAAGCGTTATAGCGTTGAACACAGACCTGATATGTCATACACCTCTTCAGTATAAACAAAGTTCTGCATGACAAAAATAAGCCAAAACGTTTAATCATTCACTACTTTTTACGCATAGGTATTTTAACACCAATATTTACATTAGACGTCAAAATCATTGTAATTCCACGCACGAATACGGAATGCCCCAGTGTGATATTCCGAAACATACGAAATTGTGCCCAATAAACAACGTTTGAACTTTCACATGTATTTGAACGCCCGTCTTTCCTTGGTTGAAATATTATAACTATTTGTCCTCTATGAGGTTGTGGGTAAACAGCAGTAGCGGATTTGGGCGGGGCGGAGCGGGCGTGCGCCACTATACCACGTCAACTCGTACCGCTAAAAGTCAACTCGTACCAACGTAAACTCGTACCACTGCGAAATAGTACCATACAGAACTCGTACCACTGCAAACTCGTACCATAAAAATATATTCAATATACGAATGTTTTATGATTTTTTAAATCTTTATAAAAAGTTGAAATTCTTTGAATTTTATACCAGATTTTAATAAAACTAAGACAAAAATAAAGAAAAAATATGAATTTTATTTCTTACTAACTATGTTAATTAATATATTAATTTCATAATTTCATAAAATGGGGCATGTTTGTGATGTTCCTCATAACCACAATGGAGGACAATTGTATATGGTGCCAGTCTCTAGTTAGACCCCGACAAGAACCTATAGTAATATTTGATGTTTTGTTGAATTTTATACAACAAATATGTTGTTGAAATTGTGGTAAATAAAGCACCAAAAGACACCTATTCTTTGTTATTCTGCCTACCATTATGCCTACCAGTCACACTGTCATTAGACACATCATCATAAATTTCATATATCAATTGCTTACCTTCTTTAAAGAGAGAAGCCAATCTACGGCTACAGATGATTTATGACAATGCGGAAGATTTGTAATGACCTTCCGTATCAATTGTTTGTCCATCTTTCCGTACCATTGAGATGAAAGCATTGTCGTATTGTTTTCGTATTGTTTTCGTATTGTTTTTGTTTTTGTTTTTATCTTTAAATGTTTCCGTATTTTTCAGCATGATGATGGGAGTTTTAACATGACAGACTATACAGCCCTCGCTATAAATAAATTTCATACTTTCTAAATGTTGGTCATAATCAATTTTAAACCTTTTAAAACAATATAAATAAATTCTCTCATTAAATAAAATTCCTTTTAGAAACAATTATGACTACCAAAATCTATTCAATGTTACTAATTTGTAATGATCAAAAATTAAATCAAATAGCTGTCAGTAAAAGTTAAATAAATGAAATGTTCAAGGGAGACAACAAAGCCAATCTGCCACAGTTTTCTATCTAATTAGCCAAGGGAAAATAAGCTACACATTGGTCAATGTCATACTTTTTACAGACTTAAGAGGTATTGAGTGAAATTTAAATATATATTTATCATTAAACACCATTTGAATGCATTTAAATATGTTGGTACGAGTTTACAATGGTATGAATTTACCATGGTACGAGTTAGCAGTGGTACGAGTTTGCATTGGTACGAGTTTGTTTTAGTGGTACGAGTTGACATTGATACGATATAACTATAATTCCTCTAAAATCACAGGCGCTTGGGTCAAGGATTTTATAAAATTGTTGTCATTGTTTTCCTGAATTTTCCATTGTTTTATCTTCATTTCCTACATTTATAACATCGACAAAAAAATTACCGGCGACGAAAAATTCCCCCTCCTTAATCCTTGACCCAAGCGCCTGGGCCTAAAATTGAAACAATATGAGTTTTTAGCTTTAATTTTGATTTTGAATAATTTTATCCAAAAAAAAAAAATCAGCCTCGATACGCTCGGAGAAATCTCTCCTTAACACACACTGTAAACAAATATCCTACATTATTTTCACAAAAAGATCTAGCTCACTCCGCTGAACAATTTGCCCAATTTCGATCCACCTAAAATTAAATCCTGGTCCTTTTGGCCAAAAAAAAAAAAAAAAAAAAGAGAGAAAGGGAATGATGGTCAAACCAACAAATAATATATAAAATGACCCCAATAAATAGTGTTAGATGAGCTATAACATATGAAGAACTACTTAAAACTAAACAATTGGGTTAAAGTATAGTGATTGGAGAAAGAGAGAACTAAAGAAATTACAGATTAATTTTAAAATTAAACTTATTTTCAGCGCCCTTTGTAATCACAATATCTGCTAATCTGTCACCCCTTTCTGTATGTCGGGCGATAACTCAAGTTGCTTTTGACCAGCGACATATGTGTTAAAAATCTCTGCTTTGACCGATTAAGAATAAAATGAGCGATTAAGATACAGAAATGTCGTTGTCGTTAACTTTAAAACAATCTTCTTCTCTGGAACTACTGAACTGATTGGGCTCAAACTTGGCCACAACCATTATTAGGGTATCTATTTTAAAAATTGTGTCGATTTTGCCCGTCAACCAACAAACATGGCCGCTGTTGCTAAAAATAGAACATAGGAATCAGATGTGTATTTTGGCCAATTATCTCTGAAACAATTATAGATATGGAAAAAGCAGTAACCTACAAATGACCAACATGACCAGTTCTACATGCTTGAGAAGTTTCATCGAGATCCAATTACCGATGGTGGAGTTGCGGCCCCTGAAAGTTCATTTTTTTGACTTTTTTTGGTTTATTTGGCTATTAATATCTTGATAACTATAAGAGATAGGTAATCAATGTAAATTGCTGAAGTGATCAGTATGATAAGCTCTTCTTGCTTGCCACGTTTCGTCAATGTTCGAGTACCGATGGTGGAGTTGTGGCCCTTAAAGGTCATTTTTGATGATTTTCGGTTTAGTCGGCTATTATCTTGAAAACTATAACAGATAGGTAACCAATGTAAATTGCTGAAGTGATCAATATGATATGATCTTCTTGCTTGCCAAGTGTTGCCAATATCCAAGTAACAATGGTTGGGTAGTGGCCCTTAAAGGTCTTCTTTGTTGGTTTTGAGACAACCCTGAATCATGTAGGCTCGGGTATCCAGGTGAGCGATTCAGGCTCCTGGAAGCCTTTAGTTAAAATATATGAGGATGTGGATGGGGTTAACAGAATAGATAACAATGGGCAAAATAAAATAAAGATTAGAGAATAAAAGACTGCTTAAATAAAAAGTTGAATAACGACAAAAAAAAAAAAAGAATTGCTAATGGGTAAAAAATATTGATTACTGAATAAACAATATCCAGGATACAGTAATCAAGCAATCACAGAATGACCATTATGTTAAAGATAAACTAGAGTGTGTCTATGAGACACGGTATGCCCCGATCGTTCCTCATATTGATTTAAAAGCAAAATTTTAAGTGTAAAGTGTAGGTCAGAGTGACCTTATTAACAGTGAACTATTTAGTACTACCCAAGACCTGTCCTTTGACAAAATATGTCTAGCATATGAGAAATGCACTTAAAGTGCAAAATTTAACCAGAGTCATTCATGTGTAAAATGTAGGTCAAAGTGACAAAATGATTAGTGAACCCAAGACCTATCCACTGACCAAGTATCAATGTTACACCATGTCTAGTATCTGAGATACAGACCTAAACGCAAAACTGAACCAAGAACGGGACGTACGGACGTTTTGACGCTCAGGTGTTTGTTAGAATGCCCCTTTTATTTGGTCCACTGCTTCGCATAACTGTTCATGTGTATATGTCTTGTGTTTCTGTCTAGAAATCTAAAATCTAAAATGACAAATTGGTTTAGTGATGACACAGTTCATAGATTGCATATATATTGAAAGAACAGGCTATGTTTTAGTTTCAGGATGCATACTCGCGATCTCTTATAAGTATCACATTTAAGATAGAATGTACGATATATGAGGGTATGGAAGGAGGTTTCTTAACTTCTGTATTCTTTATTTTTTCGTTCATTATTTTATGACCCGATCACGTATTTGAAAGGAGCATGTAGTTTTACCCTTGTCCACCCGTCTGTCCGTACGTCCGTACGTCCGTACGATTCGACATCCCAAGGAAAACATTAGGTGACTACCTTAAGGGAAAAGCACAATAGGCAAAAGAGTGGACAAAACCCTACCTAACACAATCACAGGATTCATCCCTTGCAAATTACGTCCAGTACATGTGTGAAAGAGGATTCGGACTTACGAGAAAGGTTTTACAAATTTTCGCGTTTTAATAGTCAAAAAAAAACAGGCTCTTCCTCGAAATCTTCCCGTCAAAGAAATGGTACCAAAGGTTTATGAAAAGACATAATCTTTCTTTCAGGACCGCAACGTCTCTCGCAAGATCAAGAGTAGCTGTTTCATCACAAGTAACTGACGATTACTTTACATTACTCAACACAACTATTGAATAACTCGGCCTTACAGACAAACCTGCCCAAATCTGGAATGCTGACGAAGCCGGCTTTGGGAAGGAAACTGGGCAAATCGAACAAAAATTATAGCTACAACAGGAACAAAAACCCATACAGACAACAAATGACGGATTACGACCACATTACAGTTTTAGCAGGTGCATCAGCGGCTGGTACTTGTATGCCAAACATTCTGATATATACCAAATCCCTACCTTCCGGAAGATACGCCTCTGAAATGCCTTCAAATTGGATCTTCTCTACATCGGAAAATGGTTACATCACAAGAGGTTTATTTGAAGATTGGTTTTCAAGAATATATTTACCTAACATTGGTATGAGACGCCCAAACCTATTGGTTCTAGATAATCATAGTTCTCATTTATCATTGAAAGTTATAGACATGGCCATAGAGAACGACATAGAGATATTAGGTATTCCGCCTCACACATCACAATTTTACAACCTTTAGATCAAACATTTCACCCCTTAGAAGTACCTACAGTGATCTTGCCCTGAATATTGGTTTGGTTAAGGCAGACATGGTTATTAAGAAAATAAGTTTGCAATAGTGTTGGAGCTGGCACAGGATAAAGCGTAGTCCCGCATCTAGTCAAACTCGGTTTTAGAAAAACTGGATTACACCCTATCAACAGCAAAGCGATAGACAAGTCCTTCATTAGACCTAGTCATAACAACACTAATGAAAATGACGAGGAAGACACTTCTATGACGAACCCTGCAGACGATGTAAAGAATGTGGCCGTTTGGTAACAAATCCTTTGGTTAAGGCTGGACTGGTGGATAAAATCTGCAGGATATATTGGTCCCAACAGACATTACAAAACAGGTAAACAAAAGAATAAAAGATTAACTGGTGCTCGAATTTACACAGGGAAAAGATGAGGAATGAACTAAAAAGAAAAGCAGAGGAACAAATTGAAAAGGAGGATGGCATCAAGCGCAGAAAAGAGGAAAGGAAGCAATACGACTCCAGAAGGTAGGAGATGACAAGACGAAACATTGAAATCCGCCAATAAGACGAAAAAGCTGTCTAAATCGAATCAGAGTAAAGTAAAGATATCCCAGAAACTATAAATCCAAATACAATAACGATTATGGCAGATGTACATGCAGTACGAGATCCTGAATTTGACCAGGAAGACGTTGAAGTTATGGCAGAAAATCAGACAGAAACTGAGAGTGAAGAACTGAACATTGAACTTTGTAGACCAAGACCAAGACGGAATAACCGAGGACAAAAAACTACACATGTGGTAATCATCATCGTCATCATCATCATCATCATCATCATTGCATAAGTGTATCATCAACATCATTCATACACTTTAAAAGGGCCAAATTTTGTTTTCAAAATGAAATTTATCAAAATAGACATCCTGAAGAGGATGTTGACGATGAGGTGTTTACATGTGGGTATGCGGTACTAGAGGCAAAAAGGTGATGAAAAGAATGGAATTTTCTGGGTGGGTGTGACAGAGACACCTGCCCATTAATATGGTACCATTACAACTGTGTGCAACGGCAGGATCAGATTACCGTGGACTTGAGTTTGCTATTTCCTGGAGCACAATGGATGTGCCCTGTTTGTGTTGACACCAATCATTTAGAAGAGTGAACATGTTTTATACTCCTATTTCTAGTTCTTTATATATTGTTCCAATTGTCCAGTATACAAGGATTTTTAGGGACAACATCAAACAATCGATGAAAGTCTTTGACAATGTGAGTTCACTTTCTTTCCGACATCGAACTTTTGAACCCCGAACTTGATACTGACCCCTTCAAAAGCACTATACATATTGGACAATACATGACAATTTATGATATCATCTTTATACCAAAACCAAAGTTCAAACTTTCTTTATTATTTAATTTTCTCTAGACATGCATGGACAACGGTAACAAAGTGGTTATAATGAAAAGTATATGGGTATAATATTTTACCAGTTTTCATTTTTATGACTGGTGGTGTGTAGCATTGTTACAGAATAAAGAAATAATGACAAGGAAGAGTTGATAATCGAAGCGTTAGAAAAACGGAAGGGCAATCAATGCAAACCCTAAAACAGATAAACAAGTGTTATGTCAGAAAATCGCCTTTTAATTGTAGCCAACAAAAGACACAAATCAATAATAAAATTTAACAAGATTTATTATACACTAGTTTACAAAAGTATTACACAAAAGAAATGTCAACTTAACTGTCAAAATATGAGTCCAATCTTTTATCTTTTCTTTATCCGGAAATCTTCACGGGAATCCACAGAATATTATATCCAATTGGTCACAATCTAGTATGATGTAGTTTGTAAATAAAAGTGTCAATCCAACTGCAGAGAATGTTGATGTCTATCGATGTCTAAGTCTATCTATGTCTATGTCCAAATCTCTATATATTTTACTAACTTTTGGGTCTGCATTTAAATACTCAAACAGAAATTTCTAGACAACGCTAGAAATATAAATTACGCATCTTTTGTTATGATCATTCTGGAAACGTTATGTAAGTGAAATAGAAAGTTCTAATCATTCCATGAGTATCAATGCATATTCCAGTGAATTCTAAACTGCATAGTTGTAACACAATGTATTTTATTTTGTACACAATGTATATAAAACAATGTAAACATTCTTAGGCCACACAAAACAAATTAGGCCAACTAAATAAATATAATAGTTACAATATCATAACACCTCCCCTTAAAAACGTTTGAGTGTAACAAAACTTTTCATGAATAATATGTACAAAATACATAGTATATACAAATTGTTTCAATAAGTTCTAGATAAAGCATCTGCTATTACATTATCTTTACCTTTAATATGTTTTACAATAACATCATATTCCTGTAACAATAAACTCCACCTAGTCAATCTCTGGTTCTTGTTTCTCATTTTATGTATGAAGGTGAGAGGATTATGATCAGTATAAACAAGAATAGGATGCACAGTGGGATTTAAATATACATCAAAATGTTGAAGTGCAGACAACAGTGCAAAACACTCTTTTCAATAGTTGAATAATTTTTCTGATGTTTATCTAATTTCTTAGAAAAATATGATATAGGTTTTCAACATTATCATCTGTCTCTTGATATAAAACAGCTCCAACTCCTACATCGCTTGCATCAACGGCAAGTTTGAATTGTTTTCATAGTCTGGAGTGATCAGAACTGGACTATTAATTAAAAGTGATTTGCTGTTTTCAAAAGCGTTTTGACAATTTTCACTCCAGATGAATTTAGAATCTTTCCGTAAAAGATGAGTCAATGGTTGAACAACAGTCGCAAAATTTGAACAGAATTTCCTGTAAAATCCAATCATGCCTAAATATCTCATAAGTTGTTTTTTATATGTAGGAGGAGGAAATTTGGTAATTGCATCCACTTTAGCCGTAATAGGTTTCACCTGACCTTGGCCAACTGTATGCCCTAAATAATCAACAGTGGCCTGACAAAATTCACTTTACCAAGATTAACAGTCAAATTTGATTGTGACAATCTATCAAAAGTATCATATAAATGTGTTAAATGTTCTTCCCAGCTATCACTACATACAATAAGATCATCAATATAAGCATAACAACAGTCTAAATCTTTTATAACATTATTTATCATTCTTTGAAATGTAGCTGGAGCACTTTTCATGGCAAACGGCATTACAGTATATTGAAATAAGACATCTGGTGTGACAAAAGCTGATATTTCTCGAGCTCTCTGTGTCAATGGGACTTGCCAGTAACCTTTCAATAAATCAAATTTGCTCACAAATTTTGCTTTTCCAATATTATCAATGCAATCGTCTATCCTTGGAATGGGATAGGAATCAGATTTTGAAATAGAATTTACTTTTCTGAAATCAGTTACGAAACGAAAGGTTTTATCTGGTTTGGGCACAAGCAGACAAGGAGAGCTCCATTCACTGTTACTCGGCTCAATAATATCATTGTCAAGCATATATTTAATTTCTTGTCTCATAAATTCAAGTTTGAGTGGATTGACATCATGACAAACAGCAGTGGTTTTGTTTGGCACATCTGGAAAAAGATTTTAAAAGAAAATACCAAGGCTTTTAATTTTCTCTACGATCAAAAGACAGATGTGCAAGTTTTGAATCTAAATTTGACAAAATTTCTGAATTTTTCAATCTAACTGTCTCTTCCATAGTTTTAGAACTAAAAGGTGGTTCAATTACACCTGGTTTGTCATGATTGTTCTCCAATTTAACCATGGCTAAAGTGGCAACTGGTTTATTCTCACCTTCATTAGTACGCTCAAAATATGGTTTTAACATATTAATGTGACACACTCTATTATGTTTACGCCGACCTGGTGTTTTACAATATAATTCAAATCATTGATTTTACTCTCTATGGTATAAGGACCACAATATTTAGCTTGTAATGGATGTCCAGGGACTGGCAAAATACAAGTACCTTATCACCAGGCTCAAAAATCTGTCCCTGGCATCTTTATCATACCATATTTTCATCTTATTCTGAACAGTTTTAAATTGTTCTGAGCAATTTGACAAGCAGTATACAATTTTCTTTAAATCTAGATACATAGTCTAGAAGATTCAAGTCAGTGTGTTCAGTAAGCCACTTTTCCTTTATCAATTTTAAAGGTCCCTTACAGTATGACCAAATACCAACTCAAAGGGACTAAAACCAAGGGATTCTTGAACAGCCTCTCGGACCGCAAAAAGTAAAAAGTGAACACCATCATCCCAATCCCTGTCAAATTGAAGACAAAAAGTTCTGATCATGTTCTTCAATGTTTGATGAAAACGTTCTAAGGCACCTTGAGATTCTGGATGATAAGCACTTGATCTATACTGAGCAATCCCTAACTGGTACACGACTTGCTGAAATAAACCTGACATGAAATTTGAACCCTGGTCGGACTGTATAGACTTTGGAAGTCCTACTAGCGTGAAAAATTTGATCAAAGCTTTGACAATAGTAGGTGTCTTGATATTCCTTAACGGAATAGCCTCAGGAAAACAGTGGAGGTACACATGATCGTCAGTAAATACGCATTTCCGGTCTTGGTCTTCGGTAAAGGTCCAACGCAATCAATGAGTACTCGGCTGAAAGGTTCTTCAAAGGCTGGAATAGGCAGAAGTGGTGCTGGTGGTATTTTCTGGTTAGGCTTACCAACAACCTGGCATATATGGCATGATTTGCAGTATTCTGCGATATCATTTCTAAGTCTTGGCCAGTAGAAATGCTGCAAGATCTTAAGGCAAGTCTTCCTTATACCTAAGTGTCCAGCCAAGGGGGTGTCATGGGCAAGACCAATAATTTCTTGCCTATAAACTTTCGGCACCACCACTTGGTATACCACTCTCCATTCCTCCTCTGGGGTAGCATCAGGGGCCTCCACTTTCTCATTAAAATGCCGTCTTGATGGTAATAGCATTCAGCCACTTTGTCTGCTTCCTCCTGTGGTTGAGCCCTCTTGCAGAGCTGAAGAACCTCAGGGTCTTTATTTTGTTCTTCGACAAATTTCCTTCGGTCTAATGAATGGCTGTTTACGTCTGGCCATGGCATAATTACATTCTTGCTAATACTAGGTGGTCTTATTACGGCCTTCTCTGAGCTACCGGGACCTTCAATGTCGGCTAGAAAGGTGTCAGAAAGGTCCATGTAATCAAACTGGTCTTTTGCAAATCCTCATTTTGCTGTTTTCTAGCCATCGCCCTAGTAACGACACAAGCTGGATACAGTTCAGCATCATCTTCAGGTGATTTAACATCCACCACCGGTTCACTGGTAACAATTGGTTCAGCAACCACTTTGTTCCTAGCTAGATCATTTCCTAGCAATAATGAAACACCCTCAACAGGAGATTAGGACGAACACCCACAACAACTGGTCCAGTTATCAAATCTGACTTCATATAAATACGATGGAGGAACATCTATACAACCTAACTCCACACCTTGTAACAAAACGGAGGCACCAACAGAAGTCTCCTCGGACAAAGGCAACACACCTTCTAACAATAAAGACTGAGAAGCTCCAGTGTCCCGTAAAATCTTAATAGGTTGAGGGTAGTATTATCAACAATAGAAACAAACCAATCAGACATAAAGGGTTTATAATCCTCCATGTAATCACAAAACTGGACTTAAAAGCCTGACTCGCAGGACATTCCAACGTATTGGTAACACGGGGTGTCGTACAAGCACTGGTCTTGGGCCTATTATCTCTTTCATTCTTCTTCTGGAGTCTGAAACAATCAGCCATCAGGTGACCATTCTTCTTACAATAAGCACAAGTCAGTGACTTCTTCTCAAAAGTATCAAATTTCGGACTAGACATATTATAACTAGACTGACTCTTATTCTGTGCAACAGGCTTACTATCAGTACGCTCAGTGCTTTGATTCTTGTAATTTCCACTCAAGTATTAAAATTTTGACCTTTGAAACTTCTCTTATGTGAAAGGGTATAATTATCGGAAATAACAGCTGCATCTTGTAATGTCTCAACAGTTTTGTCATCTAAATGTGTTTTAAGTCTAAATGAACACATTGCTTGAACTCTTCTAATAACATCAGTTGTCTTAGGTTCTTAAAATTGTTTTCTATTTTCTTTGACGTAAGCCTTTTATCAAATAGGTCTTCTTTTTCCTAGCAAATTCAACATAGGTTTGTGAATCAAACTTTTATAAGATCTAAACTTCTGTCTATATGCTTCTGGCACTAGCTCATAAGCTTTCAAAACTTCCTTTTAACCGTGTCATAATCAGAACTTCGTTCGGATGAAAGTGCTGAGTAAATTTCAGCGGCCTTGCCCTCAAAAACACTTTGCAGCATTGTAGTCCAAAAGGCTTCGGCCATTTCAAATTATGAGCAATTTTCTCAAACTGTGGAAAATATTTATCGACTGTTTTTCACAAAATCTGGGAACCAAACGTATATTTTTGCTGCATCAAAATGTTCTGATTTCGACTGTACATTAGTGTTACTTTCTCCTTTGACCATTTCAATTTTATTTTCTCCATCTCTAACCTTTCCCTCATTTCAAGTTCTGCCTGTTTTAATTTAAATTCATCTTCTTTTCTTTTCTTTCATCTTCTCCATCTCTAACCTTTCCTTCATTTCAAGTTCTGCCTGCCTTTCTTCTTTTCTTTTTCCAATTGTTTTAATTTAAGTTCATGTTCTAATTCAAGCTGTTTTAATTTGATAGCGTCAACATTTTCGACCTTACGATCAAGAGCCTCTTCACCTAAAATTTCTGCGTCAACTAATTTGTCTATTACCAAATTTTTATAATTTGTTTTCTCATAGATACTCTAAAGTCTAATTTCAGATGTTTAGCAAGCAACACTAATTCCTCTTTCCTTAAATTATCAAACTTCTCCAGGTCTGGCGTTTTCAAAATTTACCGGCTTCAAATGCCATTTTGTAGAATTTTGTTGGCTATTTCTAATAAAAATACTGAACAAATACTTTTTAAAAATAAGATATTAACGTTATCCCGGACTTGAGCCCCCAATTTCTGTTATGTCAGAAAATCGCCTTTTAATTGTAGCCAACAAAAGACACAAATCAATAATAAAATTTAACAAGATTTATTATACACTAGTTTACAAAAAGTATAACACAAAAAGAAATGTCAACTTAACTGTCAAAATATGAGTCCAATCTTTTATCTTTTCTTTATCCGGAAATCTTCACAGGAATCCACAGAATATTATATCCAATTGGTCACAATCTAGTATGATGTAGTTTGTAAATAAAAGTGTCAATCCAACTGCAGAGAATGTTGATGTCTATCGATGTCTAAGTCTATCTATGTCTATGTCCAAATCTCTATATATTTTACTAACTTTTGGGTCTGCATTTAAATACTCAAACAGAAATTTCTAGACAACGCTAGAAATATAAATTACGCATCTTTTGTTATGATAATTCTGGAAACGTTATGTAAGTGAAATAGAAAGTTCTAATCATTCCATGAGTATCAATGAATGTTCCAGTGAATTCTAAACTGCATAGTTGTAACACAATGTATTTTATTTTGTACACAATGTATATAAAACAATGTAAACATTCTTAGGCCACACAAAACAAATTAGGCCAACTAAATAAATATAATAGTTACAATATCATAACACAAGATACATTCAACACAAACGAGAAACACAAACCCCAAAAACTGGGACGACTTCAGACTTTCCGGAAGGTAAGCAGGTCCTGCTTCTTGCAAGGCTTGTATACGTTGACAATAAGTTAATACATTTTTTAGAGAAAACGCAAACTATTTTCAGTACAAACCTACCTTTCGATTGTAGAATACTTATTATTATCATCATTGTAAAATACTGAGTGGGTCTTCTGACTTATAATTACACGTATTGCACACTATTTTAAAAATAGTATTTGGCCACCATGGAAATCTTACGCTTTCATTTGGATTGTTTCTATATACTTATTCAGTGTAAAAGCAGAAATAAAACAAGATATCATTGTTACAAGATACTGTTACGAAAATCCTCAGGTGATCATTTAGGGTGGCTTTAATATGTTGGACTTAAAACGAAGAGTCAACAAGCAAAGCGATCGGATAGCAATAAAAAGATGGGCAATCAATGTAAAAGGACAAACCCGGGATAAACTGGACATATACATTCAATAACATTCAACACTGAAAACTACAAAAGAAATGAGAAACACGGACTACCGCAAGACACCCACTGCAGTTCACTTTCAGGAACAAAAGAAAGGACCCCACGCCTACGGCAACTGTAGAAGGTCTGTTGTCATATTGATTTCAGATGCCCTTTACCGGTCAATCAGGGAGTATGTAGTATTAGTATATAAAACGGTCACTGGTGATATTTAGCAGAGATCGTTATTCATACAAAATTCAGTTTGTGAATACGGACATCTCGAAACAAGCACAAGGACAATCAATCATAGGGTAAAATATCCTTTATGTTTTTAAAGGAGTAAATGTTCTGTTATCCAAAATAATGCCAATCAGTAATGGATTGCAGCCATTCAATCAATGACGTATATTCAGTGTTGCATATGAGACGGTATTAAACATCATGTATACATTGTGAGTTATCTATTTGGTAGCTTATATCTGTGGGAATATCTTTTGTTCTTTCTTCTGATCTCTTCAGTCTTTCATCCACGGATCATCTTATAATTTTTTTTTTTTTTTCCTTGAAATCATGCATGCGCAGTCATTAGAAAACTCTTTTCGTATTTTAATATAATAAATCATTTGTAATATGGATTTAATCTAAAAACTGAATGGTACAACTTTTTGTTCCGTGTTCTGTACTTGTATACTGTACTTGTTTTCTGTATTTATATGACAGACCTTTCTTGGTATTCCTAATTATTGGAAGATTTTATATAGACAGAAGTAGTATACCTAAAACGACAAAGTTATTTTCATTTACCTGTATATATTATGAAAACCGGTTTTTTTTCAAAAGTGATTATTTTCTAAGGGTTAAATATTTCGCGGTGGTGTCTTGCCATGGCTTTGTTTGGACTTGTTTGTTTGCTTTTTGGCCTTGAATGTTTGTCCCTAATATTTTATTAACTATGTATTTACATTCAGGTATCACAGATCAAATTTATTCGTTCATAGTGTGTTAATTTACGTTTTTTGATTGAGTTAAGCCTTCCAATTGATATTTTATCGTGTGTTTTCTATGTTGTGATGTTATACTATTGTTTCAGAAAAAGGAGAAGGTTTGGTACCATTAAAACGTTTTATCCCGCTGCAAATGTTTGCACCTGTCCTAAGTCAGGAAATCAGTAATCAGTAATTTATACGTGTTTCTCGTTTCTCGTTTTTATATAGACTAGACCGTTGGTTTCCCGTTTGAATGGTTTTACACTAGTAATTTTGGGGCCTTTATAGCTTGTTGTTCAGTGTGAGCCAAGGCTCCGTGTTGAAGACTGTACATTGACCTATAACGGTTTACTTTTATAAATTGTTATTTGGATGGAGAGTTGTCTCATTGGCACTCACACCACATCTTCCTATATCTATTGGTTGGTAATTTGTTAGTAATCAAAGTCAACGGCGAAAATATGTCCCCAGTAGTGTGTGAAATACTTGATTTCGACCGACTTTGGGCTCTTCTGTAGACCGAAAAAATAATGAACGAGTGATTTTTATGAATCAGTTCTGTTTATCGAATAGTTAACTACATGCAAGTAACATAAAAGATACTGGCGTTATAAAATTTGTTGTCTATGGGTAAAATGGCCGGTTTTGCGGCGAATATGGGTCCCCCACTCTATATAAAATCTACAAGAAATCCTCAAAAGCAGTTCGAAAGAAGTGAGTCTTGAGTTGCTTTTAAAAACATCCGCATAAGAATTCACTCCGCAAGGACGATGGTAAACTGTTCCAAAGTGTAGGCGCAGCCTTGTCAAAACGCCTCTCGAGTAGCTTTTCGTTCGGACGTCTTTCGGAGGTTGTAAGAGCATACTGTTTTCCAACCTGAGGGATCTATTAAGTTTGTATGGCGTAATTAGTGTTAATACCATACAACAATGCGTTGCCATAGTCCAGCCTTGGTGTAACTAGGGAGCACATTAGTGTTTTACAGGCTTCAACCGAAATTAAAGATCGAAAGCAGTGTCATTATTTTGGCTAGAGTATACATAAAGAGGATCGATGTGACAATTGTCTAAATTCAAAACATTCTTTCGAATTAACAAACAAAAAAGAGATCATCAATTTTAATTTCATTAAAAAAAAAAAAAAAAAACACAGATTGTTCCACTGTCATATATATACCATTATACAAAAGACTACATAATTTCTTTTACATAACTATTCTTGCGGTTAATATTTATCCGTTTCCACTTCAAGGTAGTTGAAGCAGGCTAATAAATTATACATGTGTATAACACAAATTTTAGAAGTGGTTATTAAAAAGTAGATTACAAACATCTATACAAATGTAATGTTCATATTTTGAAAACCCGCAACTATTGCATAGTTTACTCAACTTGCTATAAAACGGCGTTTGATGAATATGTAATAGAAAAATCTTAGAAAGCATGTTAAAGTTCCTATAAAAATGTTGTATCAGAAAAACAGAGACTTGTCCCATAAGTCATCAATAAAATGGAAAGACAAACCATTGTAAAGATGAAAATGAAAATTCTCTCTTTAAACTTTAAAAGACTTTTTAAAATTTTAAATTTTCGTGTTTACCTATTGGTTGAAAGAAGAAGGCATGTCCAGTCTGTAACTAATCTAAAACCATTGAAAAATGAAAATTTCAAGAATTTTCATTTGAAGACTTTGTATTGTACACTCAAATTCATTTTTATCTGTTTTTTTTCTTCTTTTCTAGCGCATTAAACGATGAACTTAGCTATTTCGTTATATCACTTATTTGAAGAGGGTGATGAATAAACCCCTTTAAAAAAAAAAAATAATAATAATAATGAAATTAAATGAAATTCGCAGAGACTCTTAAAAATAAGTCTATTCTGATACTTTGAACTAGCCATAGGTTTCTGACGTATACGTCTCTTTGTTTGAATCCATGAATAGTTGATGATGTTTAGAGCTGCATGAAACTACGTTACAACTCCACATTCGAATGTATTAAGTAAGATATCCAGGCCTTTTGATGAAAGATTCTATGCTGTATTGTTTTGTTTTTATTTGTGTTTTAAATCTGGATATATTCATTTTCCTTTAATATGTTGATCAAGAGCAAGTATTCAAACTTCAATTGATGCTTAACCTACCAAAAATCATTTGAATTTTACAATATACCATTATGGCCTTCATGAAAAACTAATATCAAAAATTATTAATTCGAGGAGAGATTAAATAATTTTGGATATTTACTTTCATGAAAGCCAAAATTGTATATTGTAAAATAGTGAAATATGTCAAAAATAGGGTTACAGCAGTCAACATTGTGTTATTATCTTAATCACTATAAAACAAACAAATATGTAACAAAGAAACACAAAAAGCATATAGACAAAGCACTTTAGCAGAAATGAAAGACAAGAATGCAAAACTTTACCGTATCACAATAACACAATAACGGGATGTATAAGTACAGAGCCACGTCAGATGTAACAAAGAAGCACAAAAGGCATATAGACAAAGCACATTAGCTAAAATGAAAGACAAAAATACAATTTTTACCATAGAACAATAACACAATGACGGGATGTATAAGTACAGAGCCACGTCAAATGGATATCACCAAAACCAGACTAAACAGTAAAAGTAATATTCATAAAGACAAATAAAAGAATTCTATAACACGTTACTAAGATGATACACAACTTCAGTACCCAGAATTTATACTTCAAGAGCATCGTGTATAATTTGTGAAGTTGATACGGAATATTTATCAACAAGGTATAATATATCCGTTTCCCACAAATGTATACCCATGATTTTGAGATGTTTTATGCCGCTCATGTTCCACATGCGTTTAACCACGCATGAGTCACATGTGTGTCTGAAATCTATATCATTGTTATATTTCATACACGCTGCAGATGTGTATCACATTCATATAACTTGCTAGTAGCGCACATATGTGTCCAATGTTTGAAATTCCATGTATATAGAATTCCATTTATGATTAATAGCCATATGTATTAGTTATCTGGAGCACAAAATGTTCATTCGAGTTTAAAGTAGAGTTTGTGGTATTCATTCTTTCCTTGTATTTGGTTGAATGTTGTTCTTTTATCGTCTTTTACATTTGGCTATGGAGTGATACATGTATGTTTCCTTTATTGTGATTTGTTTAATTAAAGTGTTATTCATGACTATTACATTGAAGCTGTATATTTCATCAGTTTGTATGAGTTATTGTGCATTCAATTTGGAAAAAAAATTGTCATCACCTATTTGAACTTACTATAGACCACTTTCGAGTTAATTTCTCAAATCATTGAACTGATTACGACAAAACTTGACAGTAATACTGAAATAACCAGTATTTCAAATGACCGTTGAAAATCACATTCAGTTTATTCATCAAAACAGTCTTATTTAGGTGTAATACCACCAAATCATAGTACGTCACATCTGGTTGCATACGAAAAGGGTCGAAAAAATTACTTGAATTTGACAGTAGTAGGAAATTAATCATACATTTCTTTGCAATATAAACAATTCTGAGTCATGAAAAGATATCTTGGGTGTTTCAAAGCATCATTATTTTTTATTTGATGTTTCTATAGTATATTTTGGAAACTTGAGGATAGATTGTAACTAAATCTTGTACGCAGGAAAAAAGGATGAAATTTGATTGGTTAACTTTCAGTGATGGTTTGTTTCTTATATACAACGAAATGTTATGTGAAATTTTGTCTATAGAACTGGACAGTATAAAACTTTTTCATGCCAATTATTTCTTTATTTGAAACAAAGATAAATTCTGTACAATTTTTGAAAAGTACAAATTCAACAAAGACTAATATTGGAAAATCAACGGTAGTATTACACCTACACATTCAACATTGGAATTATTATCATATAACATCAGTCTGATGTTATGATAGCTGAAATCATTAAAATTAATAACTTTTCATTCAAGGACTACAGTAATGAAAAAAGCAATACCAACATTGCTAACATTCTTCATTTATAACATGTAAAAGTTATTCATCAACTTCAAAATGATAGAATTAAACACCATTTATGATAATTGAACACAAATCAATATAATGTCTGTAGCATTTTAATGAATGAATATGTAATAAAATTGTATACTGAAAAGGGCAATTAAAACTATTCAAACATTAAGTAAATAGAGTCTAGAAAACGAGTAACGAACTAAAAAAATATCATGTCACTTTATTATTTTTTTATGTTGAAACAATCACTGCCCGAAATTGACAGTATTTCTAGTGCATCGAAATTTAAATTGTCATACTGACAAAGCATTGGTTTAGGAGATCTATTTGTAATTTTATTTTTATTTTTCAAGAACTGCACATCGTAACAAATAAACATCTTCAGCTGTTTTCTTCCATTTGGATGTTGGCTGTGTGCTCCAAGAAAAAGAGCATAATATTGAAAAGTACAGCATAGAGCCTATTTACATATACATGTTTTTATGTGTTCTTTTTTCTTATACATACATGTTTTGCAAATTTTCAACAGTCCTTTTAGCTCAACTGGCCCAAAAGGGCCAAGTGAGCTTTCTCATCACTTGGCGTCCGTCGTCCGTCGTCGTCCGTTAATTTTTGTTAACAAAAATCTTCTCCTCTGAAACTACTGGGCCAATAAAACCAAACTTAACCTAAATCATCCTTAGGGTATCTAGTTTAAAAATTATCCTATGACCTCGCCTATCAACCAAGATGGCCGCCATGGATAAAAATAGAACACGAGGTAAAATGCAGTTTTGGCTTATATCTCTGAAACTAAAGTATTTAGTAAGAGCAAATCTGACATGAGGTTAAAATGTTCATCAGGTCAAGATCTATCTGCCCTGAACTTTTCACACGCATCAGACAACCTGTTGTTGGGTTGCTGCCCTGAATTGGTAATTTTAGGAAATTTTGCAGTTTTAGTTATTATCTTGAATATTATAATAGATAGAGATAAACTGTACACAGCAAAAATATTCAGCAAAGTAAGCTCTACAAATAAGTCAAATGATCAAAATTGTCAATTGACCCCATAAGAAGTTATTGCCCTTTAAAGTCAATTTTTCACAATTTTCGTAAATTTGTGTAAATGTTTACAGAAATCTTTTCCTCTGAAACTACTTGGCCAAGTTCATTATAAATAGAGATAACTGTAAACAGCAAGAATATTCAGTAAAGTAAGATCTAAGTCACTATCACCAAAACAGAGAATTTTGTCATGAATTCTATTCTTGTCTTTAATGTTGTAGAGTGTCCTTTGTTTAATATGCAATGCAGCACATTGACCAAGGTGAGCGACACAGGCTCTTTAGAGCCTGTAGTTCCTAAATTTGTCACAACAGTGGTATTCGTATTAGACAATTATACCCTGCTTTTATCTTATTTTTCTGCTCATTTAATGGCACATTGTATTATCCAGAGATGTGCATCATGTTTTCTTTTGATAGATCAGTTTTATATACTACTTAAATATATGTGTTTGTATTTTTAGGGATTGCTTATAATTTTCTATAAAGAGCCTAAATGCATACACGAATTTTTCCTATTAGGCAATCAAGGATTTCAATTTACCATTATTTGAAAGAAAGAACGTACTAACTTCATCACCAATGATTTTCATATTTTGAAAAGAAAATTTCAATCTTGGATTTTCAACCCTGAGTTGGTGCATATTATTTTCAACAATTTTACACTAAAACAATTATTGAACATGTATAGATTATGACTAATGTCATGAAGTTAGAAATTTCTTGTTGTGAATATGTAGCAACATCACCTGCATGAACTTGAAGATCTTGAATCTGAGATTTGGAAGATGCCGAACTACTTAGACATAGGCATGCATCATATCTGGTAGTCCCTTTGCATCATCAGCTAATGGGCAGGTCTGCGATTGCAGGTTTGAATGACGCCTGAGGGTAACTATGCATGGAGACTGGCTACTATTTGTGACAGGACTGAATGTTAAGGAAAGTAATAGTTCAGATTTTCAGTAAAACAAATAAAACATACCGACAATAACCTGAATGTTCTATATGTGACATGATGTTGAGTACCACAGTGGTGCTATTTGAAACAGATTTTTATTTTATTTGAAAGTATATTATATTATTTTTTGAAAGATACTTTAACAAAATATTCTATGAAATGGGTAAGAGGAATTTGTTTCATAAATTCTTGATTTCACTATTGCTTACTTTTTCCAAATTGTTTAGTAGTTTAACCATATTTTATTGTTCAAAATGATAATGAACTCAATACCTCTATATATAATGTTCATCATTTTATTATAAAAAGCATTGTTTATTCAATTTCCTTTCCTGTTTTCGAAAACACACGCCAATTAAGTATTTCCTCGTCGTTCTCATATCAATTGAAATATAGGTTAGGATTTTCCAAAAACTATTTACGCATTATAAATAATGTAATGAGTTCATAAGGCCGTAATGAATGCAATTTCAGATTAGAACTAACATTGTTGAAGAAATATTAATCAACATGGATCAAGGAAATTACACGGGAGTTGTATTCCTTTATTTTTAGAAATTTTTGATATTGTAAATCACTCAATTTTATTTTCAAAATTAGAAATGTACAAGTTTGATACTCTTTCTTTTAAATGGTTCAAATCATATTCATCAAACAGGTCTCAAAAAGTAAACATAAACAACTACATATCTTCAGGTAAAGAAGTACTATTTGGTGTACCGCAGGACAGTATGCCGGGCCCTAAATTATTTATGATATCCCACTTCAACTAAATCATACAAAGCCTAATTTGTATGCGGATTACACAAAACTCAATATTCCTAAAATTCCGTTAAGGATATATGTGATAAACTTAATGACGAGATAGCAACATTTAAAGAAGTTACAAAGCATCTAGAATCATTAGATTAGAAAAAGTGGAATTATTATACAAAATATAAACAGTGAAAAATTACTAAGCATTGTAGTCGATGATTGTCTTTCATGGAATCAAAAAAAAAACACAATATGTACTGTAATTTCAACAACAATAGAATTGAGAATGGAAATGGAGAATATGTCAAAGAGACAACAACCCGACCAAAGAGCAGACAACAGTCGAAGGCCACCAATGGGTCTCCAACGCAGCGAGAAAATCCCGCACCCGGAGGTGGTCCTCAGCTGGCCCCTAAATAAAATTGTGTACTAGTTCAGTGAAAATGGACGTCACACTAAACTCAAAACATATAAATGAACTAAAATTAAAAACATACAACACTAACAAAGGCCAGAGGCTCCTGACTTGGGACAGGCGCACAAATGCAGCAGGGTTAAACATGTTTTGTGAGATTTCAACCTCCCCTATACTTCTAGCCAATGTAGAATAAAGAAACACATAGCAATAAGCACAGTAAAACTCAGTTTAAAAGAAGGTTTATGTTTTTGTTGATTATGGATATGTACTTTCTCTCTTTGATGACTGTTGTACAATATGGACAGAAACAAGTAATTCAAATATTGAAATCATTATTAAATAACAAAAAGGCCGGCAGGATCATTCTTAACAAAGCATAGTCAGAAACTTTATTCAAACAATTAGGATGGTTAACTTTTCAAAAACAATCACATATCACAAAGGAGTATGTATTATAGATACAATGAATAAGCGTTGATTCTTGAAAAGAAACCATGAGCCCGGAGGGCGAATGGTTTGTTTTCATGAATCAACGCTTATCATTGTATCTCTAACTTTAACTATTGTGTTGATGTCTTTTCAAAATTAACGCCTTTTCTTAATTAGAAGGTATTGTAAGTAAGTTTAAATAACAATGTTATCATGTTCAACAAAGCATTAATAAATATAAGTTCACAATTAATTGGTTAGAGAAATACCAATATAACATAACACGTCTGTCTTTAAATCATCAGGCATCTGAATAATATCCGTAATTTACAAATAAGACATATTCGTACTTATTTCTAAGTATATATGATAAGTATGTTACCAAAATTTCTAGCAAAAAGCTTAATTCTGGGCACATCACGATTTACTCTCATAGGGATTTGCGAATAAACATTTGTAAAGATATGTAGTAAAACAGATGAAATCATACTATATTTATAAAACAAAAATGGACAAATTGAATGTAATCATTTTCTTTTCAAATATGTGAAATAGCCAATAATAATCCATATATAAACGGAAAAACCACTATTATTGCGAAAATATCCACAATAACATACATAATAAGACAAACGGAAAACTAAAGAATAGGGACCACAAAGAGAATACAAGGATTCGAACCTAAACCAACAAGTCTCTACCTTTAACTACATTCTATAACTCATTGATCTTAACCATGTAAACCTCGCGGCTACCAACTTATACTATACGATTGCCTATTATGTATATATAAAGGCACAAGCCCTGTGTCCCCGTTGTACCGATGTGTATCATATTTTCATTTATATAATATATGTTTTCAGTCGTGTATCACCTTCACTGGTGATCCAATGGATGGATCTGTCGTAGAGTTGTCACTTGTTTAGACGTACTTATATATATATAATTGCGGTTTTATCTAACGCAATCATAGGTTAAAACGTTGTTTTCAATTTAGACTTGTTTATATTTTTCGTTTGGGCTTGTATTATATTTGCCTTCGGGTTTATATGATCCGTTCATCCTATTTTGACTTCTCAAAATTCAAGAGTCTATCCTAAATTGAGGTAAGTTGTATGGCTTTCCAAATACCGTTTCGATTCCTAACATCACTGAGTGACATTAATTGTCGAAATCCGGATATGGTGTACAAAGACCTTTGCACCTTTTGTTTGGGGTATATCATTTTTCCGCAAGTTCATTGTTTTCTGTTTAGTATTAAATTTTCAATTAAGATCCATTTATTACATCGGAGATCCGTTTATTTGGCAATCGCCAATGGCAGTCAGCAGGGTTTAAGAACATTTGTTGTTCGACCTGTGAGTCAAATGCGTTTTGTTAAAATATACTTTTCACTTTTTGGTCTTTTGGAAAATGTTGTTTGTGCTGTATTTAGACCCTCTAACAAGAAATTTGTTTTGCATGCACACGTATAAAATTGCGGTTTTATCCAACGCAATCATAGGTTTAAACGTTGTTTTCAATTTAGACTTGTTTATATTTTTCGTTTGGGCTTGTATTATATTTGCCTTCGGGTTATATGATCCGTTCATCCTATTTTGACTCCTCAAAATTCAAGAGTCTATCCTAAATTGAGGGAAATTGTATGGATTTCCAAATACCGTTTCGATTCCTAACATCACTGAAGAGACATTGATTGTCGAAATCCGGATATGGTGTACAAAAACCTTTGCACCTTTTGTTTGCGGTATATCATCTTTTCCGCAAGTTCATTGTTTTCTGTTTAGTATTAAATTTTCAATTAAGATCCATTTATTACATCGGTGATCCGTTTATTTGGCAATCGCCAATGGCAGTCAGCAGGGTTTAAGAACATTTGTTGTTCGACCTGTGAGTCAAATGCGTTTTGTTAAAATATACTTTTCACTTTTTGGTCTTTTGGAAAATGTTGTATGTGCTGTATTTAGACCCTCTAACAAGAAATTTGTTTTGCATGCACACGTATAAAATTGCGGGTTTTATCCAACGCAATTATAGGTTTGAACGTTGTTTTCAATTTAGACTTGTATATATATATATATATTGACCTCTTAATTGCAACCCATTGGTAGCCGAGAGGTTTCGTCGATGTGTTGATGTCAGTCACACATAGCAGATTTCAAGGAGGGTTCGATTCCCAGTGAAGGCATATAAAATTACAAAATTAAAGGTAAGTTTTCAAATCAATTCCATTTCAAACTTAATGAAATTAGACACAAAAGGAAACAATTGAATATAATATGGTGAGCTCATTTCAGCAACAGATTGAGGAAGCCTTCATTCTAGGAAAAGAATCCACGGTAAATGAATAGGCTGACATCACGACAATGGTTTAATAATGTATAACTGTGTAAATAGTATTGCACCTGATTATCTGTGTCAGATATTAACGAATAACCAAAATGTCAATGCGATATATTCTTTGCTTTCATCAGATAATAAATGTCTTTTCATACCACGTCAAAATACACATTTTTTAAAGAACATTTCAATATTCCGGCACTGTTTTGAGAACAGCATTCTTGTAGAAATAAAAATAAAGATAGAAAAGATAGAACATTTCAGATTAAGGTATCATAATTTCTTGTTTTTAAAACAAAAGCTAATTATCAGATTCATATACAACGTGTTAAAATAACAAACTAATAATTATCACAGACATTTATCTATATTCTAAAAATCTATATATTTGTCTTAATGAAATATGTTGACGAAACGTTACACTTAATCTGTATGTTTTTCACCATTTCTTTGCATAGTGGGTTGTATTTATGTATGTGTATATGTTTATATTATTTTATTATATTTTGAGTTGTTCAGATGGCATCAGGTGAGAATAGAATTGTACCAATTGATTTTACCCTATTTAAATAAAGTACATGGACTTATTAATAATAAATTAATAATATCATTATTATATTATCATTATTATTATATATATTATAATTATCCATACACTATAATTTAAATATGTTAACCACATTTGCATATCATTAAGTTTGCAGCGTAAACTAATTGCCTCATTCATACATGTACTTCCGTCGTTTTGATCACGATAGGAAACGTGCTATATTAACGAATTTCCGATAATGAAAAGGGACAATCATTTAAAAATACAAATTATCGAAATATGGGAAATTATTTGTTGTAACAGTTGGATTATGTCTGAAAACGAGGAAAATAATTACTTCAAAATTCAATGACTAGCCAGTACAGTGTAAATTATACAAAAAGTCAATGACCTTACTTTGGAAAAACTTTGTCATCAGAGTAAGATATATCATAAATTGGGCAAAGTTTTATCTAAATAGAATATTTATTTTTGGAAATTTGATTCAGCTATAGATAACATTTCTTGGTCTTATCTTTAACAAAAATGACAATACACCATATAAAAATGTTAAAAGCAAGATGTCTGAAAGCTTCAAATATTTAAAAGTTGTGGCTAGTACTGACTTGGGTGGTGACTGCAAGCGAATTGTCAGATCAGTACTGAATTGACCACAGCAGATAGGTCTGCAAATTGATTAAACATGACCGAATAGTTTATTGTTTAGACTGTTTAGATGTTGTTCATATATGAATGACCGGGAAGACTAAAATTCATTAACTAGTGAACATTGTACTTAATTCATTTCGATCTCTTGCAAAGTCCAAACTTGAGTATGTTCGATAGTGTATGGCTCCGATAGGAAATAATTCTCACAGATTCTCAATACTGTGCATTATCTGTGCCTTTAACACCTCAGAAAGTAAAGAGTCTGTACGTAGAGGCAGACAAATTTTCGCTCTCTGACAGACGTAAAATTGGTCTTCAGTCTTATATCAAGCTAAGGGCATATTCAAACAATCCTGCTTACATATGTTTTTCATTCCTATTTATAATGGGATTTTGAAAACACGAAAATAAAATTGTGTATAAGGAATTCGTTTACAACCACATTTGAATACTTTCAATACGAAATCCGTTACTCCTGTTCTGACTTGTAAATGCCTTTCATGAGAGCTTCTGAAACGCAAAAGATATTTGATTTCCACAAATACAAGAAGGCTGAAACAGATTACTTGTATATCTTAATTTAGCAACATCTTGCTGAAATTAAATCCAACAACTCTGAATTTTCCCATGTTTATACTGATGGATCAACGGATGAGGACAGAGTTTCATCTTCTGAGTAAAAAGTCTTTGGAGACAGAGATGTGACTCTCCGATTACCATCCGTTGCATGAGTCTTTACTGCTGAAGCAAAACCAATAATGTTGGTTTAACAATTTATAACTGTTTCTGATAAATAAAAAAAAAAATATGTTCTTCCTCACTTTAATCTCTTAAATATATACAAAATGCAAAACTTAAAACCTATTTAACATTAATAATTACTAGTATATACGGAACAAGAAATTTACATAAAGTGAGAAAGTATATTGTTTTCCTTCGATGCCAAAACATGTTGGGGTCCATGAAAACACAGTTTTATAACAAAATACCCTAAGTGAACGTTTAATTGATTTTAGACCAACTATGTATCTATATCATTAACGGAAAGCTTAATACAAAAATTTATGATAAAGAGATGATTTTTCATTTCCTATCGTTAATTATCCATTTTTAGATGGTGACGTTCCCTTGTCACCATCTTACGGTGTTTATATATCTCAACTTGTACGATTCGCTCGTGTATGTAACAACGTTTCAGATTTTAACGAAAGAAATTTATGTATTACAGAAAATTATTACACCAGGGTTTTCGATATCACAAACTAGTCAAAACATTTACTAAATTTTATCATCGGTACAAGGACATCATTCGTAAATATAGCTCAACATGCAGACTTCTTATACGTTCAGGTATTTCACATCCAATCTTTTATGGTAATATTCTTTATAAAGCACTAAAATGTCAGTATTCACCTCAGAAGCTAAGAAAACCTTTAAATAGACTTATTAAGAAGGGATATAGTTACGATACTGTTGTCAGGTCACTAAAGATTGCATATTTTGGCTTTAATATTGATTCACTTATAGGGTCTTTGCATCGGAACTAAACACATTTATTTAAAAACCAGTTGTTGGCATGACACGGGTTATGCTCTTCTCATATATTTTATGATGGTATGATACTAAACCCCTCACGGGAGGATTGTGCCTGATATTCATATGATGAAGACATAATCTTTCAATCAGTTTAGTTGAGGTCTGGAGCTGGCATGTCAGTTAACTGCTAGTAGTCTGTTGTTATTTATGTATTATTGTCATTTTGTTTATTTTCTTTTGTTACATCTTCTGACATCGGACTCGGACTTCTCTTTAACTGACTTTTAATGTGCGTATTGTTATGCGTTTACTTTTCTACATTGGCTAGAGGTATAGGGGAGGTTGAGATCTCATAGACATGTTTAACCCCGCCGCATTTTGCGCCTGTCCCAAGTCAGGAGCCTCTGGCCTTTGCTAGTCTTGTATTATATTTACTTTTAGTTTCTTGTGTATAATTTGGAGTTTAGTATGACGTCCATTATCACTGAACTAGTATATATATTTGTTTAGGGGCCAGCTTAAGGACGCCTCCGGGTGCGGGAATTTCTCGCTGGATTGAAGACCTATTGGTGACCTTCTGTTGTTGTCTGTTCTGTGGTCGGGTTGTTGTCTCTTTGACACATTCCCCATTTCCATTCTCAATTTTATGTAAATACATGAAACAAAACTAGTTATCGGTGTACTAAAGACGAGAATGCTATTACTGCATGTAAATGCCGAAGTGGATAACACACGAATATTTCATATAGATGAAGCCCACCCTCATTGTATACCTAGGGACTGGAAGTGCACTATGAAATATATTTTGATAAATTTCAAACGCGCGATTTTACGCCAGTACTTAAAACCTTCCATCCTTTTGGGTGGATTTTACATAGATAAATAAAATCGTATAATATAAGCAAAATGAGGATGTTAAATTTGATGTATGCTTTTTATGCTTCTTCGTTACATTTGTATGTTTTATAGTGATTAAGATGACAACACAATGTTGACTGCTGTAACCCTATTTTGACATTTTACCTATTGTGTCTGTTTGTTTTGTTCACGCATCGTTGTCAATATAATAGAATTTGATGCGACTGTCATACAAGTGAGAGGTTTAGCTAGCTATAAAACCAGGTTCAATCCACCGTTTTCTACATAAGAAAATGCCTGTACCAAGTCAGGAATATGACAGTTGATATGCATTCGTTTCATGTGTTTGAACTTTTGATTTTGCCATTTGATTGGGAATTTCCTTTTGAATTTTCCTAGGAGTTCAGTATTTTGTGATTTTACTTTTGATTGAGTGCGTTGATATTCGTAAGTATGTTTGATTTATGTAACAGAACAGTTTTAAATGATTCTAATTGTTATCACATTATTGTTTCCGCGCAACTCGTTGCGTGGGACATGGAATACCGGGCGTCCGCCCGTCCGTCCGTCCTTCCAATTTTGTTAGCGCTCTCATGAAACTTCTGAATGGTATTTACGTCATACCGCAACCACATTGTTGGCTGCTTTGTAGGCCGGTACGAACACAAAACGCTTTGCAAGAACTTGAATTATGTTTATAATCATAACATGGGCGTACTACTTACTCTTTTACTTATTACTAAATTATTTTCGAAATGTGATATACGAATATCAACAATATTCAGACATTTATTTGAATAGTAATCAACTGACTTTTGTCTTTGTCCTGTTTTAACCATTTTTAAAATAGGATGATATCTATAGTAATCTGACGACACTCTTCCCAATTTATTTTCGACGGTGGACGATATTTTGGTTCTTTTTTCAGAAAGTTTATAACCGCTCGGTTTGAACAATGTTGCATGACCATAGGGATCATATCTAGACCGATGTTTCACAGCCTCAGATACCTATTATTAGACATGCGCCTCAATTTTGTGTTGTAAACCTTGTCTACTTTGTAATATTAATATATAATGTGTTCAATCTAAAGAAAACAGAAATATCAACTCTTCCTCCTTATAGTTTCTGTCTTTTTAGGTATAAAAATACGGAACTACAAGGTAAATTAAAAAGGAAAGCCCGTTAAAAATGACAAAGTCAAACGTTATCAACCAACGGAAAGTGTGGAAAATAACTGTAATATTTCTGACTTGGAACAGGCATTGGTCGATGAAAATGGTTGTTTAAACTGGTTGTATAGCTAGATAAACCTCTCACTTGTGTGAACAATGTTTAAAGGCCCGTTATATTGACATAATTGTGCGAGCAACATACATAATAGCTTAATGTGACCATTATTGAGATCCAGCAGCCACAACTATTAACATACACCACAGAAATACCACACAACTGACTAAATAGAATCAAACAAACATACAAATAAATCTCGCAAAGAAGCCAACAGTAACGTTTTTGTAAGTAAACTAACAAAGACGTTGATAAAAACGTTTGTGAAGTTGATAGTGCATTCCGTATAAAGTAACGCTTAACAACCATTATTGGACCAAACACAGTCAGAAACACGAAAACTTTAATCAGTTCTTATGTATTTTATGCTAAAAGAACCACTAGACAAAACACAAGTTCCGGTACAATTCTCGTGTGTTCGATGTATTTTCAGCTCTATAGAGTTGAATTAACTTAGTTGATTGAAAATATTGGTTTACGTGTTTTTGAACTCAAAGAAAAGTGATCACAAACTTACCCCGATGTGGCGAAATGCGAAATACGAGAAACATTCTAAGGAAAAGAAAACAATTTAAATTCGAAATACTGATTCAAATATTAAAATCAGGATGTTTGTATTGAAAAGGAAATGACCATCATGTATAGTAAGAATGGGTCAAAACAAAATATAATCATAATTATGACAAAATGGTTTTCGCAAGTCACTTCATTAGTAGCTATCTTTTGTGATGTAATTTATTGTTGTTATTTTTTTACGTTAGACATTTATCTTTTGTTATTACGCTATTACAAATAAGAATGTTTTTAATTACTAATTTCGTCCAATTACTCCCGATTTTTTATTGGGGTTCAAGTTGCTCAGTCTTCGGTTTTCTGTATAATTAATTGTAGACTCTCACTTTAATAGCAGATTTATTTCTATATTGCTATGAATCTCAGTTTATGACCAAACTCAGTAAAGACCCATCATTGTTATATTTAGTTGATACATTCAACAATACCTACCGTTATCTGGATGATATTTTTCGTTAAATAATCCAGAGTTCTCTAAATATACTTCGAAATTTACCCAAAAGAACTTACTTTAACTAAATCTAACATAAACAGCAGCAGTTGCCCTTTTCTAGATTTAGACATTTCAATTTCTAACGGAAACTACATACTAAAATTATGTAAAGGACAAACCCGGGATAAACTGGACATATACATTCAATAACATTCAACACTGAAAACTACAAAAGAAATGAGAAACACGGACTACCGCAAGACACCCACTGCAGTTCACTTTCAGGAACAAAAGAAAGGACCCCACGCCTACGGCAACTGTAGAAGGTCTGTTGTCATATTGATTTCAGATGCCCTTTACCGGTCAATCAGGGGAGTATGTAGTATTAGTATATAAAACGGTCACTGGTGATATTTAGAGATCGTTATTCATACAAAATTCAGTTTGTGAATACGGACATCTCGAAACAAGCACAAGGACAATCAATCATAGGGTAAAATATCCTTTATGTTTTTAAAGGAGTAAATGTTCTGTTATCCAAAATAATGCCAATCAGTAATGGATTGCAGCCATTCAATCAATGACGTATATTCAGTGTTGCATATGAGACGGTATTAAACATCATGTATACATTGTGAGTTATCTATTTGGTAGCTTATATCTGTGGGAATATCTTTTGTTCTTTCTTCTGATCTCTTCAGTCTTTCATCCACGGATCATCTTATAATTTTTTTATTTTTTTCCTTGAAATCATGCATGCGCAGTCATTAGAAAACTCTTTTCGTATTTTTAATATAATAAATCATTTGTAATATGGATTTAATCTAAAAAACTGAATGGTACAACTTTTGTTCCGTGTTCTGTACTTGTATACTGTACTTGTTTTCTGTATTTATATGACAGACCTTTCTTGGTATTCCTAATTATTGGAAGATTTTATATAGACAGAAGTAGTATACCTAAAACGACAAAGTTATTTTTCATTTACCTGTATATATTATGAAAACCGGTTTTTGTCAAAAGTGATTATTTTCTAAGGGTTAAATATTTCGCGGTGGTGTCTTGCCATGGCTTTGTTTGGACTTGTTTGTTTGCTTTTTGGCCTTGAATGTTTGTCCTAATATTTTATTAACTATGTATTTACATTCAGGTATCACAGATCAAATTTATTCGTTCATAGTGTGTTAATTTACGTTTTTGATTGAGTTAAGCCTTCCAATTGATATTTTATCGTGTGTTTTCTATGTTGTGATGTTATACTATTGTTTCAGAAAAGGGAGAAGGTTTGGTACCATTAAAACGTTTTATCCTGCTGCAAATGTTTGCACCTGTCCTAAGTCAGGAAATCAGTAATCAGTAATTTATACGTGTTTCTCGTTTCTCGTTTTTATATAGACTAGACCGTTGGTTTTCCCGTTTGAATGGTTTTACACTAGTAATTTTGGGGGCCTTTATAGCTTGTTGTTCAGTGTGAGCCAAGGCTCCGTGTTGAAGACTGTACATTGACCTATAACGGTTTACTTTTATAAATTGTTATTTGGATGGAGAGTTGTCTCATTGGCACTCACACCACATCTTCCTATATCTATTGGTTGGTAATTTGTTAGTAATCAAAGTCAACGGCGAAAATATGTCCCCAGTAGTGTGTGAAATACTTGATTTCGACCGACTTTGGGCTCTTCTGTAGACCGAAAAAATAATGAACGAGTGATTTTATGAATCAGTTCTGTTTATCGAATAGTTAACTACATGCAAGTAACATAAAAAGATACTGGCGTTATAAAATTTGTTGTCTATGGGTAAAATGGCCGGTTTTTGCGGCGAATATGGGTCCCCACTCTATATAAAATCTACAAGAAATCCTCAAAAGCAGTTCGAAAGAAGTGAGTCTTGAGTTGCTTTTAAAAACATCCGCATAAGAATTCACTCCGCAAGGACGATGGTAAACTGTTCCAAAGTGTAGGCGCAGCCTTGTCAAAACGCCTCTCGAGTAGCTTTTCGTTCGGACGTCTTTCGGAGGTTGTAAGAGCATACTGTTTTCCAACCTGAGGGATCTATTAAGTTTGTATGGCGTAATTAGTGTTAATACCATACAACAATGCGTTGCCATAGTCCAGCCTTGGTGTAACTAGGGAGCACATTAGTGTTTTACAGGCTTCAACCGAAATTAAAGATCGAAAGCAGTGTCATTATTTTGGCTAGAGTATACATAAAGAGGATCGATGTGACAATTGTCTAAATTCAAAACATTCTTTCGAATTAACAAACAAAAAGAGATCATCAATTTTAATTTCATTAAAAAAAAAAAAAAAAAACACAGATTGTTCCACTGTCATATATATACCATTATACAAAAGACTACATAATTTCTTTTACATAACTATTCTTGCGGTTAATATTTATCCGTTTCCACTTCAAGGTAGTTGAAGCAGGCTAATAAATTATACATGTGTATAACACAAATTTTAGAAGTGGTTATTAAAAAGTAGATTACAAACATCTATACAAATGTAATGTTCATATTTTGAAAACCCGCAACTATTGCATAGTTTACTCAACTTGCTATAAAACGGCGTTTGATGAATATGTAATAGAAAAATCTTAGAAAGCATGTTAAAGTTCCTATAAAAATGTTGTATCAGAAAACAGAGACTTGTCCCATAAGTCATCAATAAAAATGGAAAGACAAACCATTGTAAAGATGAAAATGAAAAATTCTCTTTAAACTTTAAAAGACTTTTTAAAATTTTAAATTTTCGTGTTTACCTATTGGTTGAAAGAAGAAGGCATGTCCAGTCTGTAACTAATCTAAAACCATTGAAAAATGAAAATTTCAAGAATTTTTCATTTGAAGACTTTGTATTGTACACTCAAATTCATTTTTTATCTGTTTTTTTCTTCTTTTCTAGCGCATTAAACGATGAACTTAGCTATTTCGTTATATCACTTATTTGAAGAGGGTGATGAATAAACCCCTTTAAAAAAAAAAAAAAATAATAATAATAATGAAATTAAATGAAATTCGCAGAGACTCTTAAAAATAAGTCTATTCTGATACTTTGAACTAGCCATAGGTTTCTGACGTATACGTCTCTTTGTTTGAATCCATGAATAGTTGATGATGTTTAGAGCTGCATGAAACTACGTTACAACTCCACATTCGAATGTATTAAGTAAGATATCCAGGCCTTTTGATGAAAGATTCTATGCTGTATTGTTTTGTTTTTATTTGTGTTTTAAATCTGGATATATTCATTTTCCTTTAATATGTTGATCAAGAGCAAGTATTCAAACTTCAATTGATGCTTAACCTACCAAAAATCATTTGAATTTTACAATATAATATTATGGCCTTCATGAAAACTAATATCAAAATTATTAATTCGAGGAGAGATTAAATAATTTTGGATATTTACTTTCATGAAAGCCAAAATTGTATATTGTAAAATAGTGAAATTATGTCAAAATAGGGTTACAGCAGTCAACATTGTGTTATTATCTTAATCACTATAAAACAAACAAATATGTAACAAAGAAACACAAAAAGCATATAGACAAAGCACTTTAGCAGAAATGAAAGACAAGAATGCAAAACTTTACCGTATCACAATAACACAATAACGGGATGTATAAGTACAGAGCCACGTCAGATGTAACAAAGAAGCACAAAAGGCATATAGACAAAGCACATTAGCTAAAATGAAAGACAAGAATACAATTTTTTTACCATAGAACAATAACACAATGACGGGATGTATAAGTACAGAGCCACGTCAAATGGATATCACCAAAACCAGACTAAACAGTAAAAGTAATATTCATAAAGACAAATAAAGAATTCTATAACACGTTACTAAGATGATACACAACTTCAGTACCCAGAATTTATACTTCAAGAGCATCGTGTATAATTTGTGAAGTTGATACGGAATATTTATCAACAAGGTATAATATATCCGTTTCCCACAAATGTATACCCATGATTTTGAGATGTTTTATGCCGCTCATGTTCCACATGCGTTTAACCACGCATGAGTCACATGTGTGTCTGAAATCTATATCATTGTTATATTTCATACACGCTGCAGATGTGTATCACATTCATATAACTTGCTAGTAGCGCACATATGTGTCCAATGTTTGAAATTCCATGTATATAGAATTCCATTTATGATTAATAGCCATATGTATTAGTTATCTGGAGCACAAAATGTTCATTCGAGTTTAAAGTAGAGTTTGTGGTATTCATTCTTTCCTTGTATTTGGTTGAATGTTGTTCTTTATCGTCTTTTACATTTGGCTATGGAGTGATACATGTATGTTTCCTTTATTGTGATTTGTTTAATTAAAGTGTTATTCATGACTATTACATTGAAGCTGTATATTTCATCAGTTTGTATGAGTTATTGTGCATTCAATTTGGAAAAAAAATTGTCATCACCTATTTGAACTTACTATAGACCACTTTCGAGTTAATTTCTCAAATCATTGAACTGATTACGACAAAACTTGACAGTAATACTGGAAATAACCAGTATTTCAAATGACCGTTGAAAAATCACATTCAGTTTATTCATCAAAACAGTCTTATTTAGGTGTAATACCACCAAATCATAGTACGTCACATCTGGTTGCATACGAAAAGGGTCGAAAAAATTACTTGAATTTGACAGTAGTAGGAAATTAATCATACATTTCTTTGCAATATAAACAATTCTGAGTCATGAAAAGATATCTTGGGTGTTTCAAAGCATCATTATTTTTTATTTGATGTTTCTATAGTATATTTTGGAAACTTGAGGATAGATTGTAACTAAATCTTGTACGCAGGAAAAAAGGATGAAATTTGATTGGTTAACTTTCAGTGATGGTTTGTTTCTTATATACAACGAAATGTTATGTGAAATTTTGTCTATAGAACTGGACAGTATAAAACTTTTTCATGCCAATTATTTCTTTATTTGAAACAAAGATAAATTCTGTACAATTTTTGAAAAGTACAAATTCAACAAAGACTAATATTGGAAAATCAACGGTAGTATTACACCTACACATTCAACATTGAATTATTATCATATAACATCAGTCTGATGTTATGATAGCTGAAATCATAAAAATTAATAACTTTTCATTCAAGGACTACAGTAATGAAAAAAGCAATACCAACATTGCTAACATTCTTCATTTATAACATGTAAAGTTATTCATCAACTTCAAAATGATAGAATTAAACACCATTTATGATAATTGAACACAAATCAATATAATGTCTGTAGCATTTTAATGAATGAATATGTAATAAAATTGTATACTGAAAAGGGCAATTAAAACTATTCAAACATTAAGTAAATAGAGTCTAGAAAACGAGTAACGAACTAAAAAATATCATGTCACTTTATTATTTTTTTATGTTGAAACAATCACTGCCCTGAAATTGACAGTATTTCTAGTGCATCGAAATTTAAATTGTCATACTGACAAAGCATTGGTTTAGGAGATCTATTTGTAATTTTATTTTTATTTTCAAGAACTGCACATCGTAACAAATAAACATCTTCAGCTGTTTTCTTCCATTTGGATGTTGGCTGTGTGCTCCAAGAAAAAGAGCATAATATTGAAAAGTACAGCATAGAGCCTATTTACATATACATGTTTTTATGTGTTCTTTTTTCTTATACATACATGTTTTGCAAATTTTCAACAGTCCTTTTAGCTCAACTGGCCCAAAAGGGCCAAGTGAGCTTTCTCATCACTTGGCGTCCGTCGTCCGTCGTCGTCCGTTAATTTTGTTAACAAAAATCTTCTCCTCTGAAACTACTGGGCCAATAAAACCAAACTTAACCTAAATCATCCTTAGGGTATCTAGTTTAAAAATTATCCTATGACCTCGCCTATCAACCAAGATGGCCGCCATGGATAAAAATAGAACACGAGGTAAAATGCAGTTTTGGCTTATATCTCTGAAACTAAAGTATTTAGTAAGAGCAAATCTGACATGAGGTTAAAATGTTCATCAGGTCAAGATCTATCTGCCCTGAACTTTTCACACGCATCAGACAACCTGTTGTTGGGTTGCTGCCCTGAATTGGTAATTTTAGGAAATTTTGCAGTTTTAGTTATTATCTTGAATATTATAATAGATAGAGATAAACTGTACACAGCAAAAATATTCAGCAAAGTAAGCTCTACAAATAAGTCAAATGATCAAAATTGTCAATTGACCCCATAAGAAGTTATTGCCCTTTAAAGTCAATTTTTCACAATTTTCGTAAATTTGTGTAAATGTTTACAGAAATCTTTTCCTCTGAAACTACTTGGCCAAGTTCATTATAAATAGAGATAACTGTAAACAGCAAGAATATTCAGTAAAGTAAGATCTAAGTCACTATCACCAAAACAGAGAATTTTGTCATGAATTCTATTCTTGTCTTTAATGTTGTAGAGTGTCCTTTGTTTAATATGCAATGCAGCACATTGACCAAGGTGAGCGACACAGGCTCTTTAGAGCCTGTAGTTCCTGAATTTGTCACAACAGTGGTATTCGTATTAGACAATTATACCCTGCTTTTATCTTATTTTTCTGCTCATTTAATGGCACATTGTATTATCCAGAGATGTGCATCATGTTTTCTTTTGATAGATCAGTTTTATATACTACTTAAATATATGTGTTTGTATTTTTAGGGATTGCTTATAATTTTCTATAAAGAGCCTAAATGCATACACGAATTTTTCCTATTAGGCAATCAAGGATTTCAATTTACCATTATTTGAAAGAAAGAACGTACTAACTTCATCACCAATGATTTTCATATTTTGAAAAGAAAATTTCAATCTTGGATTTTTCAACCCTGAGTTGGTGCATATTATTTTCAACAATTTTACACTAAAACAATTATTGAACATGTATAGATTATGACTAATGTCATGAAGTTAGAAATTTCTTGTTGTGAATATGTAGCAACATCACCTGCATGAACTTGAAGATCTTGAATCTGAGATTTGGAAGATGCCGAACTACTTAGACATAGGCATGCATCATATCTGGTAGTCCTTTGCATCATCAGCTAATGGGCAGGTCTGCGATTGCAGGTTTGAATGACGCCTGAGGGTAACTATGCATGGAGACTGGCTACTATTTGTGACAGGACTGAATGTTAAGGAAAGTAATAGTTCAGATTTTCAGTAAAACAAATAAAACATACCGACAATAACCTGAATGTTCTATATGTGACATGATGTTGAGTACCACAGTGGTGCTATTTGAAACAGATTTTTTATTTTATTTGAAAGTATATTATATTATTTTTTGAAAGATACTTTAACAAAATATTCTATGAAATGGGTAAGAGGAATTTGTTTCATAAATTCTTGATTTCACTATTGCTTACTTTTTCCAAATTGTTTAGTAGTTTAACCATATTTTATTGTTCAAAATGATAATGAACTCAATACTCTATATATAATGTTCATCATTTTATTATAAAAGCATTGTTTATTCAATTTCCTTTCCTGTTTTCGAAAACACACGCCAATTAAGTATTTCCTCGTCGTTCTCATATCAATTGAAATATAGGTTAGGATTTTCCAAAAACTATTTACGCATTATAAATAATGTAATGAGTTCATAAGGCCGTAATGAATGCAATTTCAGATTAGAACTAACATTGTTGAAGAAATATTAATCAACATGGATCAAGGAAATTACACGGGAGTTGTATTCCTTTATTTTTAGAAATTTTTGATATTGTAAATCACTCAATTTTATTTTTCAAAATTAGAAATGTACAAGTTTGATACTCTTTCTTTTAAATGGTTCAAATCATATTCATCAAACAGGTCTCAAAAAGTAAACATAAACAACTACATATCTTCAGGTAAAGAAGTACTATTTGGTGTACCGCAGGACAGTATGCCGGGCCCTAAATTATTTATGATATCCCACTTCAACTAAATCATACAAAGCCTAATTTGTATGCGGATTACACAAAACTCCAATATTCCTAAAATTCCGTTAAGGATATATGTGATAAACTTAATGACGAGATAGCAACATTTAAAGAAGTTACAAAGCATCTAGAATCATTAGATTAGAAAAAGTGGAATTATTATACAAAATATAAACAGTGAAAAATTACTAAGCATTGTAGTCGATGATTGTCTTTCATGGAATCAAAAAAAACACAATATGTACTGTAATTTCAACAACAATAGAATTGAGAATGGAAATGGAGAATATGTCAAAGAGACAACAACCCAACCAAAGAGCAGACAACAGTCGAAGGCCACCAATGGGTCTCCAACGCAGCGAGAAAATCCTGCACCTGGAGGTGGTCCTCAGCTGGCCCCTAAATAAAATTGTGTACTAGTTCAGTGAAAATGGACGTCACACTAAACTCAAAAACATATAAATGAACTAAAATTAAAAAACATACAACACTAACAAAGGCCAGAGGCTCCTGACTTGGGACAGGCGCAAAAATGCAGCGGGGTTAAACATGTTTTGTGAGATTTCAACCTCCCCTATACTTCTAGCCAATGTAGAATAAAGAAACACATAGCAATAAGCACAGTAAAACTCAGTTTAAAAGAAGGTTTATGTTTTTGTTGATTATGGATATGTACTTTCTCTCTTTGATGACTGTTGTACAATATGGACAGAAACAAGTAATTCAAATATTGAAATCATTATTAAATAACAAAAAGGCCGGCAGGATCATTCTTAACAAAGCATAGTCAGAAACTTTATTCAAACAATTAGGATGGTTAACTTTTCAAAAACAATCACATATCACAAAGGAGTATGTATTATAGATACAATGAATAAGCGTTGATTCTGAAAAGAAACCATGAGCCCGGAGGGCGAATGGTTTGTTTTTCATGAATCAACGCTTATCATTGTATCTCTAACTTTAACTATTGTGTTGATGTCTTTTCAAAATTAACGCCTTTTCTTAATTAGAAGGTATTGTAAGTAAGTTTAAATAACAATGTTATCATGTTCAACAAAGCATTAATAAATATAAGTTCACAATTAATTGGTTAGAGAAATACCAATATAACATAACACGTCTGTCTTTAAATCATCAGGCATCTGAATAATATCCGTAATTTACAAATAAGACATATTCGTACTTATTTCTAAGTATATATGATAAGTATGTTACCAAAATTTCTAGCAAAAGCTTAATTCTGGGCACATCACGATTTATTCTCATAGGGATTTGCGAATAAACATTTGTAAAGATATGTAGTAAAACAGATGAAATCATACTATATTTATAAAACAAAATGGACAAATTGAATGTAATCATTTTCTTTTCAAATATGTGAAATAGCCAATAACAATCCATATATAAACGGAAAACCACTATTATTGCGAAAATATCCACAATAACATACATAATAAGACAAACGGAAAACTAAAGAATAGGGACCACAAAGAGAATACAAGGATTCGAACCTAAACCAACAAGTCTCTACCTTTAACTACATTCTATAACTCATTGATCTTAACCATGTAAACCTCGCGGCTACCAACTTATACTATACGATTGCCTATTATGTATATATAAAGGCACAAGCCCTGTGTCCCCGTTGTACCGATGTGTATCATATTTTCATTTATATAATATATGTTTTCAGTCGTGTATCACCTTCACTGGTGATCCAATGGATGGATCTGTCGTAGAGTTGTCACTTGTTTAGACGTACTTATATATATATAATTGCGGTTTTATCTAACGCAATCATAGGTTAAAACGTTGTTTTCAATTTAGACTTGTTTATATTTTTTCGTTTGGGCTTGTATTATATTTGCCTTCGGGTTTATATGATCCGTTCATCCTATTTTGACTTCTCAAAATTCAAGAGTCTATCCTAAATTGAGGTAAGTTGTATGGCTTTCCAAATACCGTTTCGATTCCTAACATCACTGAGTGACATTAATTGTCGAAATCCGGATATGGTGTACAAAGACCTTTGCACCTTTTGTTTGGGGTATATCATTTTTCCGCAAGTTCATTGTTTTCTGTTTAGTATTAAATTTTCAATTAAGATCCATTTATTACATCGGAGATCCGTTTATTTGGCAATCGCCAATGGCAGTCAGCAGGGTTTAAGAACATTTGTTGTTCGACCTGTGAGTCAAATGCGTTTTGTTAAAATATACTTTTCACTTTTTGGTCTTTTGGAAAATGTTGTTTGTGCTGTATTTAGACCCCTCTAACAAGAAATTTGTTTTGCATGCACACGTATAAAAATTGCGGTTTTTATCCAACGCAATCATAGGTTTAAACGTTGTTTTCAATTTAGACTTGTTTATATTTTTTCGTTTGGGCTTGTATTATATTTGCCTTCGGGTTATATGATCCGTTCATCCTATTTTGACTCCTCAAAATTCAAGAGTCTATCCTAAATTGAGGGAAATTGTATGGATTTCCAAATACCGTTTCGATTCCTAACATCACTGAAGAGACATTGATTGTCGAAATCCGGATATGGTGTACAAAACCTTTGCACCTTTTGTTTGCGGTATATCATCTTTCCGCAAGTTCATTGTTTTCTGTTTAGTATTAAATTTTCAATTAAGATCCATTTATTACATCGGTGATCCGTTTATTTGGCAATCGCCAATGGCAGTCAGCAGGGTTTAAGAACATTTGTTGTTCGACCTGTGAGTCAAATGCGTTTTGTTAAAATATACTTTTTCACTTTTTGGTCTTTTGGAAAATGTTGTATGTGCTGTATTTAGACCCTCTAACAAGAAATTTGTTTTGCATGCACACGTATAAAAATTGCGGGTTTTATCCAACGCAATTATAGGTTTGAACGTTGTTTTCAATTTAGACTTGTATATATATATATATATATTGACCTCTTAATTGCAACCCATTGGTAGCCGAGAGGTTTCGTCGATGTGTTGATGTCAGTCACACATAGCAGATTTCAAGGAGGGTTCGATTCCCAGTGAAGGCATATAAAATTACAAAAATTAAAGGTAAGTTTTCAAATCAATTCCATTTCAAACTTAATGAAATTAGACACAAAAGGAAACAATTGAATATAATATGGTGAGCTCATTTCAGCAACAGATTGAGGAAGCCTTCATTCTAGGAAAAGAATCCACGGTAAATGAATAGGCTGACATCACGACAATGGTTTAATAATGTATAACTGTGTAAATAGTATTGCACCTGATTATCTGTGTCAGATATTAACGAATAACCAAAATGTCAATGCGATATATTCTTTGCTTTCATCAGATAATAAATGTCTTTTCATACCACGTCAAAATACACATTTTTTAAAGAACATTTCAATATTCCGGCACTGTTTTGAGAACAGCATTCTTGTAGAAATAAAAATAAAGATAGAAAAGATAGAACATTTCAGATTAAGGTATCATAATTTCTTGTTTTAAAACAAAAGCTAATTATCAGATTCATATACAACGTGTTAAAATAACAAACTAATAATTATCACAGACATTTATCTATATTCTAAAAATCTATATATTTGTCTTAATGAAATATGTTGACGAAACGTTACACTTAATCTGTATGTTTTTCACCATTTCTTTGCATAGTGGGTTGTATTTATGTATGTGTATATGTTTATATTATTTTATTATATTTTGAGTTGTTCAGATGGCATCAGGTGAGAATAGAATTGTACCAATTGATTTTACCCTATTTAAATAAAGTACATGGACTTATTAATAATAAATTAATAATATCATTATTATATTATCATTATTATTATATATATTATAATTATCCATACACTATAATTTAAATATGTTAACCACATTTGCATATCATTAAGTTTGCAGCGTAAACTAATTGCCTCATTCATACATGTACTTCCGTCGTTTTGATCACGATAGGAAACGTGCTATATTAACGAATTTCCGATAATGAAAAGGGACAATCATTTAAAAATACAAATTATCGAAATATGGGAAATTATTTGTTGTAACAGTTGGATTATGTCTGAAAACGAGGAGAATAATGACTTCAAAAATTCAATGACTAGCCAGTGCAGTGTAAATTATACAAAAGTCAATGACCTTACTTTGGAAAAAATTTGTCTTCAGTGTAATATATATCATAAATTGGGCAAAGTTTTATCTAAATAAAATATTTATTTGGAAGTATGAATCAACTACAGATAACATTTCTTGGTCTTATCTTTGACAATAAATTGACCTTACACCATGTCAAAATGTTAAAAGCTAGATGTTTGAAAGCTTCAAGTATTTAAAAGTTGTGGCTAGTACTGACTTGGGTGGTGACTGCAAGCGAATTGTCAGATCAGTACTGAATTGACCACAGCAGATAGGTCTGCAAATTGATTAAACATGACCGAATAGTTTATTGTTTAGACTGTTTAGATGTTGTTCATATATGAATGACCGGAAGACTAAAATTCATTTACTAGCGAACATTGTACTTAATTCATTTCGATCTCTTGCAAAGTCCAAACTTGAGTATGTTCGATAGTGTATGGCTCCGATAGGAAATAATTCTCACAGATTCTCAATACTGTGCATTATCTGTGCCTTTAACACCTCAGAAAGTAAAGAGTCTGTACGTAGAGGCAGACAAATTTTCGCTCTCTGACAGACGTAAAATTGGTCTTCAGTCTTATATCAAGCTAAGGGCATATTCAAACAATCCTGCTTACATATGTTTTTTCATTCCTATTTATAATGGGATTTTGAAAACACGAAAATAAAATTGTGTATAAGGAATTCGTTTACAACCACATTTGAATACTTTCAATACGAAACCGTTACTCCTGTTCTGACTTGTAAATGCCTTTCATGAGAGCTTCTGAAACGCAAAAGATATTTGATTTCCACAAATACAAGAAGGCTGAAACAGATTACTTGTATATCTTAATTTAGCAACATCTTGCTGAAATTAAATCCAACAACTCTGAATTTTCCCATGTTTATACTGATGGATCAACGGATGAGGACAGAGTTTCATCTTCTGAGTAAAAAGTCTTTGGAGACAGAGATGTGACTCTCCGATTACCATCCGTTGCATGAGTCTTTACTGCTGAAGCAAAACCAATAATGTTGGTTTAACAATTTATAACTGTTTCTGATAAAAAAAAAAAAATATGTTCTTCCTCACTTTAATCTCTTAAATATATACAAAATGCAAAACTTAAAACCTATTTAACATTAATAATTACTAGTATATACGGAACAAGAAATTTACATAAAGTGAGAAAGTATATTGTTTTCCTTCGATGCCAAAACATGTTGGGGTCCATGAAACACAGTTTTATAACAAAATACCCTAAGTGAACGTTTAATTGATTTTAGACCAACTATGTATCTATATCATTAACGGAAAGCTTAATACAAAAATTTATGATAAAAGAGATGATTTTTCATTTCCTATCGTTAATTATCCATTTTAGATGGTGACGTTCCTTGTCACCATCTTACGGTGTTTATATATCTCAACTTGTACGATTCGCTCGTGTATGTAACAACGTTTCAGATTTTAACGAAAGAAATTTATGTATTACAGAAAAATTATTACACCAGGGTTTTCGATATCACAAACTAGTCAAAACATTTACTAAATTTTATCATCGGTACAAGGACATCATTCGTAAATATAGCTCAACATGCAGACTTCTTATACGTTCAGGTATTTCACATCCAATCTTTTATGGTAATATTCTTTATAAAGCACTAAAATGTCAGTATTCACCTCAGAAGCTAAGAAAACCTTTAAATAGACTTATTAAGAAGGGATATAGTTACGATACTGTTGTCAGGTCACTAAAGATTGCATATTTTGGCTTTAATATTGATTCACTTATAGGGTCTTTGCATCGGAACTAAACACATTTATTTAAAACCAGTTGTTGGCATGACACGGGTTATGCTCTTCTCATATATTTTATGATGGTATGATACTAAACCCTCACGGAGGGATTGTGCCTGATATTCATATGATGAAGACATAATCTTTCAATCAGTTTAGTTGAGGTCTGGAGCTGGCATGTCAGTTAACTGCTAGTAGTCTGTTGTTATTTATGTATTATTGTCATTTTGTTTATTTTCTTTGTTACATCTTCTGACATCGGACTCGGACTTCTCTTTAACTGACTTTTAATGTGCGTATTGTTATGCGTTTACTTTTCTACATTGGCTAGAGGTATAGGGGAGGTTGAGATCTCATAGACATGTTTAACCCGCCGCATTTTTGCGCCTGTCCCAAGTCAGGAGCCTCTGGCCTTTGCTAGTCTTGTATTATATTTACTTTTAGTTTCTTGTGTATAATTTGGAGTTTAGTATGACGTCCATTATCACTGAACTAGTATATATATTTGTTTAGGGGCCAGCTTAAGGACGCCTCCGGTGCGGGAATTTCTCGCTGGATTGAAGACCTATTGGTGACCTTCTGTTGTTGTCTGTTCTGTGGTCGGGTTGTTGTCTCTTTGACACATTCCCCATTTCCATTCTCAATTTTATGTAAATACATGAAACAAAACTAGTTATCGGTGTACTAAAGACGAGAATGCTATTACTGCATGTAAATGCCGAAGTGGATAACACACGAATATTTCATATAGATGAAGCCCACCCTCATTGTATACCTAGGGACTGGAAGTGCACTATGAAATATATTTTGATAAATTTCAAACGCGCGATTTTACGCCAGTACTTAAAACCTTCCATCCTTTTGGGTGGATTTTACATAGATAAATAAAATCGTATAATATAAGCAAAATGAGGATGTTAAATTTGATGTATGCTTTTTATGCTTCTTCGTTACATTTGTATGTTTTATAGTGATTAAGATGACAACACAATGTTGACTGCTGTAACCCTATTTTGACATTTTACCTATTGTGTCTGTTTGTTTTGTTCACGCATCGTTGTCAATATAATAGAATTTGATGCGACTGTCATACAAGTGAGAGGTTTAGCTAGCTATAAAACCAGGTTCAATCCACCGTTTTCTACATAAGAAAATGCCTGTACCAAGTCAGGAATATGACAGTTGATATGCATTCGTTTCATGTGTTTGAACTTTTGATTTTGCCATTTGATTGGGGAATTTCCTTTTGAATTTTCCTAGGAGTTCAGTATTTTGTGATTTTACTTTTGATTGAGTGCGTTGATATTCGTAAGTATGTTTGATTTATGTAACAGAACAGTTTTAAATGATTCTAATTGTTATCACATTATTGTTTCCGCGCAACTCGTTGCGTGGGACATGGAAATACCGGGCGTCCGCCCGTCCGTCCGTCCTTCCAATTTTGTTAGCGCTCTCATGAAACTTCTGAATGGTATTTACGTCATACCGCAACCACATTGTTGGCTGCTTTGTAGGCCGGTACGAACACAAAACGCTTTGCAAGAACTTGAATTATGTTTATAATCATAACATGGGCGTACTACTTACTCTTTTACTTATTACTAAATTATTTTCGAAATGTGATATACGAATATCAACAATATTCAGACATTTATTTGAATAGTAATCAACTGACTTTTGTCTTTGTCCTGTTTTAACCATTTTTAAAATAGGATGATATCTATAGTAATCTGACGACACTCTTCCCAATTTATTTTCGACGGTGGACGATATTTTGGTTCTTTTTTCAGAAAGTTTATAACCGCTCGGTTTGAACAATGTTGCATGACCATAGGGATCATATCTAGACCGATGTTTCACAGCCTCAGATACCTATTATTAGACATGCGCCTCAATTTTGTGTTGTAAACCTTGTCTACTTTGTAATATTAATATATAATGTGTTCAATCTAAAGAAAACAGAAATATCAACTCTTCCTCCTTATAGTTTCTGTCTTTTTAGGTATAAAAATACGGAACTACAAGGTAAATTAAAAAGGAAAGCCCGTTAAAATGACAAAGTCAAACGTTATCAACCAACGGAAAGTGTGGAAAATAACTGTAATATTTCTGACTTGGAACAGGCATTGGTCGATGAAAATGGTTGTTTAAACTGGTTGTATAGCTAGATAAACCTCTCACTTGTGTGAACAATGTTTAAAGGCCCGTTATATTGACATAATTGTGCGAGCAACATACATAATAGCTTAATGTGACCATTATTGAGATCCAGCAGCCACAACTATTAACATACACCACAGAAATACCACACAACTGACTAAATAGAATCAAACAAACATACAAATAAATCTCGCAAAGAAGCCAACAGTAACGTTTTGTAAGTAAACTAACAAAGACGTTGATAAAAACGTTTGTGAAGTTGATAGTGCATTCCGTATAAAGTAACGCTTAACAACCATTATTGGACCAAACACAGTCAGAAACACGAAAACTTTAATCAGTTCTTATGTATTTTATGCTAAAAGAACCACTAGACAAAAACAGAAGTTCCGGTACAATTCTCGTGTGTTCGATGTATTTTCAGCTCTATAGAGTTGAATTAACTTAGTTGATTGAAAATATTGGTTTACGTGTTTTGAACTCAAAGAAAAGTGATCACAAACTTACCCCGATGTGGCGAAATGCGAAATACGAGAAACATTCTAAGGAAAAGAAAACAATTTAAATTCGAAATACTGATTCAAATATTAAAATCAGGATGTTTGTATTGAAAAGGAAATGACCATCATGTATAGTAAGAATGGGTCAAAACAAAATATAATCATAATTATGACAAAAATGGTTTTCGCAAGTCACTTCATTAGTAGCTATCTTTTGTGATGTAATTTATTGTTGTTATTTTTTTACGTTAGACATTTATCTTTTGTTATTACGCTATTACAAATAAGAATGTTTTTAATTACTAATTTCGTCCAATTACTCCGATTTTTTATTGGGGTTCAAGTTGCTCAGTCTTCGGTTTTCTGTATAATTAATTGTAGACTCTCACTTTAATAGCAGATTTATTTCTATATTGCTATGAATCTCAGTTTATGACCAAACTCAGTAAAGACCCATCATTGTTATATTTAGTTGATACATTCAACAATACCTACCGTTATCTGGATGATATTTTTTCGTTAAATAATCCAGAGTTCTCTAAATATACTTCCGAAATTTACCCAAAAGAACTTACTTTAACTAAATCTAACATAAACAGCAGCAGTTGCCCTTTTCTAGATTTAGACATTTCAATTTCTAACGGAAACTACATACTAAAATTTACGACAAAAGAGACGATTTTTCATTTCCTATTGTTAATTTTCCATTTTTAGACGGCGATGTGCCTTTGGCTCCATCATACGGTGTTTATATATCCCAACTCGTTCGGTATGCCCGTGTGTGTTCTGATGTCATAGATTTTAACGAACGTAATCAATGCATCACTGGGAAATTATTATGTCAGGGATTTCGATACCATAAATTACTTAAAACTTTTACTAAATTCTTTCATAGATACAAAGATTTGATTAGTAAATTTGGCTGTACCTGTAGAAAACTTATTAAAATGGTATTTCACATCCTAAATTTTACGGTAATATTGTACTTAAAGCGAGGAAATCACTATGTGATCCGTGTAAACTCATCGAACCTTTAAACAAACTTATAAGTAAGGGTTATCGTACCAATATTGTAATTAGATCTCTGAATATAGTTTACATTGGCACTAATATCGATTTTGTCATTAGCAAATTAAAACATAACTAAGTTGTATCTTCTTTTGAGGCGGGATGTTTAGAGACACACACGTTAATTTTATCTCTTAAGAAGTAGCTCCTCACTATCCTACTACCTGTCGATACATTTATTTCTGGCATTGCACAAGTCATGTCTTCTCTGACTGTTCATGACGTTAAAATACTAAATCCCTGGGATGTGTTTTAGTTGATTTTAGTCTCTGATGCATGATTTTTTATCATTAATTGTTTTTGGCTTTTAACTAGCTGTCAGTAACTGCGAGTACTCTCAAATCGTACTTTCTTGTTAATTCGACCTGTTGATACTATTTTTAATACTTTTTTGTTATTTTATATTAATATGGATCTTGTCTGTATACCAGCTTTGATTATTTGGAATATCTACTAATTTTCACTTCTTCGTACTACATTTGTATTAACATCAAGATTATTCTCCTTTAATCTGTACAGGAAGTTTTATTGTTGATATTTACCCTTATGTATCTAGTGTTAAATTAGGTATTTATATGACAGACCTTTTTGGTATTCCTAATTATTGGAAGATTTTATATAGACAGAAAAGTATACCTAAAACGACAAAGTTATTTTTCATTTACCTGTATATATTATGAAAACCGGTTTTTCAAAAGTGATTATTTTCTAAGGGTTTAGTATTTCGCGGTAGTGTTTTGCCATGGCTTTATTTGGACTTGTTTGTTTGCTTTTGGCCTTGAATGTTTGTCCCTAATATTTTATTAACTATGTATTTACTTTCAGGTATCACAGATCGAATTTATTCGTTCATAGTGTGTTAATTTACGTTTTGATTGAGTTAAGCCTTCCAATTGATGTTTTATCGTGTGTTTTCTATGTTGTGATGTTATACTATTGTTTCAGAAAAAGGAGAAGGTTTGGTACCATTAAAACGTTTAATCCCGCTGCAAATGTTTGCACCTGTCCTAAGTCAGGAAATCAGTAATCAGTAATTTATACGTGTTTCTCGTTTCTCGTTTTTATATATACTAGACCGTTGGTTTTACCGTTTGAATGGTTTTACACTAGTACTTTTGGGGCCCTTTATAGCTTGTTGTTCGGTGTGAGCCAAGGCTCCGTGTTGAAGGCCGTACATTGACCTATAATGGTTTACTTTTATAAATTGTTATTTGGATGGAGAGTTGTCTCATTGGCACTCACACCACATCTTCCTATATCTATTTACTGCAGGGTTTGTTACTCGTGCTGTGTGGATGCAGTAGAATGTGTCCCCGTGCTTGTAGTGTATGCCCTTATATTTTCAGTTATTGGTTGTTTGCCTGTGAGAGAGCTTTCACATGTTTATTTTATCTTAGTATTAAACCTTTATTGTGTATTCAATATTACGGCGTTTGGATGTATTGATACTCATCCACGCCTGCTATTTTTTATTATTGCCCCCTGCTATGGTTTTACTAAGATTTCTTACAACCTCTGTTTTTGCCCTGTGTTTGTTATATATGTCAATTTTGTTATATTTAAGTCTTTACGTCGGGCCTTTTATAACAGTTTTGTAAGAGTTCTTTACTGCATTCCCTATTATTCCCTATTCCGTAACTGTGATCCTCATTCAATGTCATAACCTCCGGTCTTTTGTATTGTTCCTATACCCCTATTTAATAATCATGATTTTACGGAATGGAAAGAAAATTATAAACAACACATCTTGTAGGTTATCTACGTGCATAAATAAACGTATTGGTAATGCTACTACAGCCAGATTATTTAACAAAATGCACGTGGATATCCACAAATTTTCCCGTGCAATGCCAAAAATGACTAACCTGTTTAAGATTAACTTCTCAAAATACTATACGGTCAACAGTGAACGGGAGAACCTTTTCGCTCTCCTTTTCCTGTGATATTACCTGAAAACTCAAAACCTAATATATGTGGTAACTTGAACCCAACCTAAGTGTGGTATTCAATATGTGGGACAGACGGACGAGAGTATTACAAAAGAAATCAAGAACATCTCTACCGATTTCGTAGACCCAAAAATTTAAAAGTTTAGTATATCAACATTTAAATAAGCATAATCACAATCTTAAATATATAAAATTCCAACCCTCGAAACCGTTCAGAAACAACCAGGAGAATCACACAAGCAGTTTGAAAAATCACGCGAAGTTCGCGAATTGTTTTGGATAAAAGACTTCAAACAGCTTATCCTCTCGGTCTCAATGACAAAATATTAGGGCAAGGGAACATATCTAAAACTTCTATCGATGTCATTAATATTGTTGATAAACGACTTAGAAATAATAGGTCTCATGGTAAACGCAAAACCGTAATCAACGTATTAAACATCGTATAAATTATACACTTGCTGATCTGTTATCTATAATAAAGAATAATGGTAGACATCAAGTATTATGCAAACTGGGTCAGATACCTATAAGTAAATTATATGCTATTTTTCTGGAGTGTGATAAAATTTCTTTTTTAGCCCGTTTTATGAATACACCCGTATTATTACAGCCTTTTGTCATCACAGGCTATTTCCTAGTATTGATAAACCTGAAAATCATAAACGTCATTTTCTTAAATTAAAATATATAAATAGAGGTATTGATTTTATTAATTTGTCTAGCATATTCAATGACTCTTCCGTATATAACTTAATACCTCCATATTTTGATAATATAGAACAACCCATTATTTCGTATTCTTATAAAAACCGAGCAGAAATTTGATTTTAATTATACGTCAATTACATCAGACGTCAATATAGAAAATAATGTTCCTTCCACTTGAGACTGCGAAACATCTAGTTTTATATATGTTCCTTATGGTCATGTTATTACAGGAGACCTCAACATCGTCGAAGACCGTGAGGTCGTAACTTTTTAAAGAAAGGACCGAAATACCGTCCTCCATCTATAATAGATTGGAAACAGTGTCGTCAGGTCATTAAAGACGCTCTGTCTGCCTACTGTAAAATTGGTGCAAACGTGAAAATCGGATAAAAATCTTTAGACAGTTATTTGAATAAAATTATGAATACTGTTAATATTCGAATATCTCATCTAGAAAACAATTCTGAAATTAATAATAGGATCCATGATATTCCCATTTCAAGAATAAAAATAAACTCAAGGTACTCGCAGAGCGGTTTGTGTTCGTACCGGCAGACAAGGCAGCCAATAATGTAGTGGTGGTGTGACGCATATACTACACGGAAGTTCTTCAAAACGAAATTATCAATTCCTCTACATTCAGGTCCGTTCGCACCACAGAGAGTCAAATCGTTAACAAGCATACCACTGCCACTACTCAACTTAAAGCATCTTCCGAACATTTGAAAGTCCCTACCATGTACTGGTTACCGAAATTACACAAAAACCATTTAAATTCCGTTTCATCTCCGCATCGAGTAAGTGTTCTACTACTAATCTATCAGTTCTTCTAACTACCTCCTTACTACTATCAAAGAACTGGTTATTAACTTTTGTAATAAAGCTTATGAAAATAATGGTATTAATTATTTTTGGAGTGTTAAAATTCTTTAGAGGTTTTAGATAAAATACATGCTTTTGATGGTCCTTATAATTCTGTTGACAGTTATGATTTTTCAACTCTGTACACTACACTTCCACACAATCTTATAAAGAAAAAGTTTTGTATTTGATAAAATGGTCTTTCGAAAATCTCATTGTAATTTTATTTGCTGTAACTCGTTTAAAGCCTTTTTCTGTAACGAAAAGGAAAGTATGCTAGATACACTTACTGGAAATGTGAGGATATGATTGAAGCTTTAAATTTTCTGCTAGATAACATTTATGTACGTTTCGGCGATAAAGTGTATCGTCAGGTAGTAGGTATTCCTATGAGCACTAACTGTGCCCTTTAATAGCAGATTTATTTCTATATTGCTATGAATCTCAGTTTATGACCAAACTCAGTAAAGACCCATCATTGTTATATTTAGTTGATACATTCAACAATACCTACCGTTATCTGGATGATATTTTTCGTTAAATAATCCAGAGTTCTCTAAATATACTTCCGAAATTTACCCAAAAGAACTTACTTTAACTAAATCTAACATAAACAGCAGCAGTTGCCCTTTTCTAGATTTAGACATTTCAATTTCTAACGGAAACTACATACTAAAATTTACGACAAAAGAGACGATTTTTCATTTCCTATTGTTAATTTTCCATTTTAGACGGCGATGTGCCTTTGGCTCCATCATACGGTGTTTATATATCCCAACTCGTTCGGTATGCCCGTGTGTGTTCTGATGTCATAGATTTTAACGAACGTAATCAATGCATCACTGGGAAATTATTATGTCAGGGATTTCGATACCATAAATTACTTAAAACTTTTACTAAATTCTTTCATAGATACAAAGATTTGATTAGTAAATTTGGCTGTACCTGTAGAAAACTTATTAAAATGGTATTTCACATCCTAAATTTTACGGTAATATTGTACTTAAAGCGAGGAAATCACTATGTGATCCGTGTAAACTCATCGAACCTTTAAACAAACTTATAAGTAAGGGTTATCGTACCAATATTGTAATTAGATCTCTGAATATAGTTTACATTGGCACTAATATCGATTTTGTCATTAGCAAATTAAAACATAACTAAGTTGTATCTTCTTTTGAGGCGGGATGTTTAGAGACACACACGTTAATTTTTATCTCTTAAGAAGTAGCTCCTCACTATCCTACTACCTGTCGATACATTTATTTTTGGCATTGCACAAGTCATGTCTTCTCTGACTGTTCATGACGTTAAAATACTAAATCCCTGGGATGTGTTTTAGTTGATTTTAGTCTCTGATGCATGATTTTTTATCATTAATTGTTTTTGGCTTTTAACTAGCTGTCAGTAACTGCGAGTACTCTCAAATTGTACTTTCTTGTTAATTCGACCTGTTGATACTATTTTTAATACTTTTTTGTTATTTTATATTAATATGGATCTTGTCTGTATACCAGCTTTGATTATTTGGAATATCTACTAATTTTCACTTCTTCGTACTACATTTGTATTAACATCAAGATTATTCTCCTTTAATCTGTACAGGGAAGTTTTATTGTTGATATTTACCCCTTATGTATCTAGTGTTAAATTAGGTATTTATATGACAGACCTTTCTTGGTATTCCTAATTATTGGAAGATTTTATATAGACAGAAAAGTATACCTAAAACGACAAAGTTATTTTTCATTTACCTGTATATATTATGAAAACCGGTTTTTTCAAAAGTGATTATTTTCTAAGGGTTTAATATTTCGCGGTAGTGTTTTGCCATGGCTTTATTTGGACTTGTTTGTTTGCTTTTTGGCCTTGAATGTTTGTCCCTAATATTTTATTAACTATGTATTTACTTTCAGGTATCACAGATCGAATTTATTCGTTCATAGTGTGTTAATTTACGTTTTTGATTGAGTTAAGCCTTCCAATTGATGTTTTATCGTGTGTTTTTCTATGTTGTGATGTTATACTATTGTTTCAGAAAAAGGGAGAAGGTTTGGTACCATTAAAACGTTTAATCCCGCTGCAAATGTTTGCACCTGTCCTAAGTCAGGAATCTGATGTACAGTAGTTGTCGTTTGTTTATGTAATTTATACGTGTTTCTCGTTTCTCGTTTTTTATATATACTAGACCGTTGGTTTTACCGTTT